>JABUQX010040677.1:0-22500 GCA_015478945.1 Trachelipus rathkii
GAATGACGAGGATGGTTTTAGTAGTAGCGGAAACGAGAGTGGTGTAGACGAGGAGAGCGCGGAAGATGCTATTCTTCAAAGAAGAAGAAGAAGAAGAAGAAGGAATGTTTTGATATCTGATGAATTTGCGGCTGGGTTTGCGAGTTTCGGGTTTCGTGATATCAAAGAGAATTTATCTCATCTTAAAAAAACTATAGAAACCAATCAAAGTAACTACGAAAAACTGTTGAAAGGTTTGCGCGACTCGATTTATACCGCCGACAGTGAAGAAAACGCCACCGATTGGGAAAACGTGTTTCGAGTCGTTTGTTATTCCGATGAAATCGATAAGACGATTACCCAGTTAACGCCGATAATTCCTAACGCTAGCGAAGGATTCTTTTTCGTCTTTACGAGTGAAGAACAAGTACTCTTCGTTCGGAGGGAGAAGGGCGATATTACTCGTGAGCGTATTCGATTTCGTGATATTCTTATACAGCATGGGGTCCAAAGGTTTCGTGAGCGCGGCTCGGAATTTAACGTAGTCGTGCCCTCGACAAGCTAATAATTCCGAAGTCGGGAGAATGATAGTTCTCTTTTCGACGACTGGCGTATACGGCGTATACGCGATAACTGTTTTTTCGGTCTGGAATGATAAATTCGATAGGTGAGCATTCGGTCCGTTGAAAAACAATTCTTCCATCAGGGCGTGATGACCGTCGTCGTTTACGTTCAAGTTTGCGATCGAACGCGTTACGTTGCTGATTCGATTTAATTTTTCAACACCTTCGAAATCGAAATGATGTCGTTCCTTCGCCACTTCGGTGTGCAAACCGAACAGTAATTTAACGCAATATTCGCATATTAACGGAACTATTTTACTCGGGACGTTCGTTTTAAAGTTATTATCCTTATCTTCGATCAGTTCGTGCAAATCCTCCAGGAAACAGCGGTATTGGAACGTACTGTTTCTAACGTCGATTTGTTGTCGACCACCGACGACGGCCCCCGACGACGCTCCCTTACGCATGGCATCCGGCTCGTAGTGCAATATTCGTTTCGCGATTTTTTCAATATTTTCGTCGAGGGTTAGATGTTTGCTTCTAATCAAATCGCTATAATGCTCAAACTCGTTTTTATCTCCTTCGGCGATCGCGGCTATCGTTTTTTTGAAACTTAGATCGCAATCTTCGATTTTAGCATCGCGCATGACCTCTATATCTTTAAAAGCGCCTTTGATAAATTTCAGTTCCTTTTCTATTTCGCTCAATTTTGCGGAGTATTCGTTCAAACGACCGTCGTTCTCGATTACATTTTGCTGCTCCGATTTTAGAAATTTTTCCTTTTCGATAAGCCGTCTACTCGCTTCCTCCTCCATTTCCGGTGACGACGACGACGACGACGACGACGCCATCATCGACTCTTCCTGAATTTCCTTTTTCAGATTTTCGATGATCCTTTTATTCGCCGTAATGGCGCTTTTTACCACCAATATTTTAGACTCTATTTCGTTCTGAGCGCTTATGAGCTCTAGTTGCCTATCCCTTAATTTCTTATCCTCGGAAGAAAGATCTTCTTCTATCTTCCGTTTATTATCCTCCCACCCTTCTTTTATAGATTTTCTTTGATCTTCGTTCCTTTTTTCGAAAATGATTTTAATTTGCTCTTCGATCTCGTCTATCAATTCCGAAAAACGCGTAAAAATTTTGAAATATTTAGAAATCGCTTCCTGAAGAGAATCGACGGGGTAATTATCGACGGTAATGGTCGAAGAAGAAGAGTACACGCTCAACTTCTCGAATTCGCGATCGAAATTAGTTACGCTCGACTGAATTTCAGATCGACCGACGTCGAAATAGCTCGTATCGGACAAAGTGCTTTCGGTTTCTAGATTTTGAAGCCGCTCCAACGCGCTTTCCGCGTCTTCGACGAAGTCGAAAAGCTTTTTAATCGTCGCGAAGTCCTTCATGACGTGCGGAGCGTAATAATACGAATTTAAATCTCTCGGCTTCCCGTAGGACGCCTCCAATCCGGGCGTGTACGGGGAATCGAAATTTAGACCCCGCGAACGAGAAGAAAAAGACGAATCGTTATTCTGCTTTTGGAATTGAATGGACAACGAATTGTCTATAAATTGATCCAGAATCACTCGTGTGTTCGATGTGAGGAACGACAAATTGGAAAACCTTTCGATAAGCTTGCTGGATAACTCGAATTCCACCGTCCCTAAATTCAAAGGGTTATTATTAATAGACGCACCGCCACTAAATCCGCAAATGTCGATAACGCGATGATGGTCGTCGTCGTCGTCGTCGTCGTATTGGTTGCGATTATTATTATTATTATTATTATTATCTCTCGGCGTTCCTATAATATTGGAAACGAGGTACGATTTTCGATTAGACGGGAACGAATTGAAATTCTCTGGGAGGACCGAGGAGGCGGCGCTGTTCGTTTGATTCATCATCATTATCGATTTCGTGTCGTAAATGGGACCCGCGTTATTTCTCCGGAAAGCGTTTAACAAATTTTCTCTAAATTTGTGAACGAGCGAATTCTTATCATCTCGCGTCATTCCTCTGTACAACGCCATCGCCCGGTTAGCGAAAAGGGGAAAGTAAGAGCCGTCGAGACCCGTTTCGGAAACTTTCAAAACGGTTTTCCAGGACACATAGTTTTCGAGGAAGGTTCTATTCTCCGTTCGATAGATGAATTTTTCGAGTTTGAACCTTTTCTGTTCGATATTTTTTTCGATAATAGAAATGGTTTCGGCGGTATCTTTTAATAGGGTAGAGAAATTTACCGTCATTTTATCCAGCGACTCGGAAAGAGTCGTGAAAACTTGATCTATCTCCTCCTCTTCTTCTCGCGGGGCATCTTTTAAATCAAGGACGCAATATTTATATTTTAAAAATAGTTTGTGGAAATACTCTTTAGCGAAATCGCTTTCCCTCAAAAACACGAGAATCGAATTGCAATCGTAACATAGAGAGCCCACGCTTTCGCCCAAGCTTTTCAAATGCTGCAGGTACTGGAAACTTCTTTTAAACTCCGAAGTGATTTTTGAAAAGTTTTTCGAAATTTTTATAAAAGCGTGACTGGAATGGGCGTATTGCAATTCCTGCATCGGCGTCGCGTCGAGAGTCTCCAACAACTCTAGGCAAGAATTGGAGTCTTCGAAATACTTTTTCTTAAGATTCCTGATATCGGTTGACATAATTTTAATATTTTTGAGAACGGGTTCTCCTTTCGAATTCGCCAGAAATACGATGAACGGAATTCTCCCGAACATATTGCAATACGCGGATGTCAGCAAAAAATTTTCCGGTTCGCGCTTTCTTCTGGAAACGTAGTTGTAGTAATCGTCATCGTCGTCGTCTACTGCCCCCGGCGTCGATCGGGGATTAGGTCCCGTTAAAAAGGGTCCTAAAGGCGATTCAGTTCGAAAGTATTTTAAAATTAAGCGCTTCCTCTCATCACCGTCACCGCATAGTCGCGAAACGTATTTGACGAAATGCTTCGGGTGTTTTTTGAAGACGTCGTGAAAAATCATCGACTCAAGATAATTTTTTTCGCTCGAAACGTCGATTACTCCGTACAAGGGAATTTCGGGCTCTTCGAACCGTCGACCGTAGCTATCGACGTCGTTGCCCCCGAATGATCTTTTAGCCGAAGAAAGAGTAAGATCCAAAAGGGGATTTTCGGAATACTTTTGATTATTCCGGTTAAAGTCTATCATCATCATCGACGCGGCGGTTATTTCGCTAATGGGATTATGCTCCATCGATTTCAAACCGCCTCCGCCGCCCAAATGGAGTTGATTTACGGCGTCCAACTTCGCGTCCATATCCGCGTATCGGCCGAGCCCGTTCAGGTTAAAATTTAACGTTTTGGCTAGTATTAAAGACGGTACGATACTTTGCGTATTCATTTTCGTATTCACGAACACCATAGGATCGTGAAGATTAATCAAATGCGATACGAAATCTAATCGTTTCTTTTCCAAATTTTTCAAGGGCGATACTTTCTTCAAGCTCTTCACTTTCCGATCTACTAAACCACTTTCTAAATTTTGGAGCGATTTGTCGAGATTTTTCATAGATTTGACGTAATTATTTAACCGTTTATGTAAACTTCGGTCGAAATCTTTAACCAGCGACGAAGCTTCGATAGTTAAAAGATCAAAATACTTTATTCTCTCATCGCCGCTTATATCTTCCTCTTCACCGTTCCCCGAGACTTCTTCTCCTCCCCCTTCTCCCCCTGTTCCTTTCCCGCCATTTAAAAATCGCGTCCAGCTACTGACGACCGTGCTTTTTCTTCTTTCGTCATCATCGCCGTAAATCATTTTCATGGTTTTATCCGTGAAACTGGGAAGATAATCGTTCCATAACATGTTGGCGTTTTTATAGGCTTCTCTAATTATCGGCGTTAACTGGGTAATCGTCTTATCGATTTCATCGGAATAACAAACGACTCGAAACACGTTTTCCCAATCGGTGGCGTTTTCTTCACTGTCGGCGGTATAAATCGAGTCGCGCAAACCTTTCAACAGTTTTTCGTAGTTACTTTGATTGGTTTCTATAGTTTTTTTAAGATGAGATAAATTCTCTTTGATATCACGAAACCCGAAACTCGCAAACCCAGCCGCAAATTCATCAGATATCAAAACATTCCTTCTTCTTCTTCTTCTTCTTCTTTGAAGAATAGCATCTTCCGCGCTCTCCTCGTCTACACCACTCTCGTTTCCGCTACTACTAAAACCATCCTCGTCATTCGAACTGCTGCCACTGCTACTGCTACCACTGCTGCCACTACTATCACTATCACTTTCGCCATCATTCTCGCTTCTACTACTACCGCTACTAGTACAACTGCCACAATCGTCTGATGAGTAATCTTCGTCGTACAGCTCCGCGCCTGATGAAAAATGTTTTCTTCGCTCCAAAAAAACGAGAACTTGTTCGTTTACCAGTTGATTCGTTCCCTTTTTTTTCTTTTTCATTTTTTTATTTCCATCGGAAACTTTTAACTTTTTAAGTTGAGCGTCAATGCTTCCCGCGCATTTTCGTATTTTTTGTAGCACCTCGATATCCTCAGCGTTAAAATGCGCGCCGGATTTTATTATCTCTTCTATCAAATGCGAAAAAAGAACTTCTCCGCCGCCTTGTACGTAATTCGTTACCAAAGTTTCTATCACTTTCTCTTCGCCCACGAGGTCGCAAATTTTGGGCGTTACGTATTCGTAAACGTAAGGATCACACCCCATTAGGGACATCAATTTATAGAGAGGCGTCGTTAGTTGGGCAGAAATTCTTTGCGAAGGTTGATTATTACGATCTTTCTTTAAAAATTCGCGTATTACGAAGAAATATCTCGAATTGAAAAAGGGGGCGTTCTTAAATAATCCGTTATGTTCCGCTTCGAAATTCAAAACTCGGCTAATTTTTTCGTACATGCGCTCGTGATCTCTATAATTATTAACCTGATGTTGCCGTAGTTTCTCTAAACTCGACGAAATCTTGTTGAGCAATTCGTCGGCGGAATTTAAATACTCCAACATATCGTCCGGAGCGATGGAATTTATCGACGCCTTAACGCTGCCGGGTAATACCGCGCGACTTTCGGATTTCAGAACGCAATCCTTATCTATCTCGAACTTTGAGCGCCGCCGCTTACGACGATTTAGGGGAAATCCAATACCGCTATCGAACAAATCGTGGTCTTCATCGCCTCCCTCGAAACCCTCGCCCCCCTCGCCTTCTCCCACGACGTCGTCACCGTCTTCGTCGTCATCACTACGATCACCGAAATAATCGCGAGTTTTAATGCTTAAATTGTCGAAAGGAGAATGTCGACGGCGTTTCCTTTTACCGATCAAATCGTCGATGAACGGAAAATATAGAGGAGGAGGTGGAAGAGAAGGGTCGTTGCCGCCGCCGCTGCTGTTGTTAATGATGTCGCGATTCGGTCTATACCCGTCCTCGTAATTCAACGACCAATCCAAGTGTTCGTAATACGTTTTATTTATATTTTTCAGTTTTCTCAAGAGAGATTTTGCTTTATTTTTAACGTTAACGTCGTCGCTAAAATTTAATACGAGGTTCGATACTTCGGACGCGTTCGTAATAACTATTCTGATTTTATGGATCGCGTCCTTTAAAACTGTATCTAGCTTGGAGGCGATTACGGCGATCATTTTTGATGAAGGCGATGACGTAGACGTCGACGTCGACGTCGAAGAAGTATTCTGCCGTTTTTGCAGCTGCTCGTGCTGTTGCTGCTTATCGTCGCTCCAACCCATAGCGTTAGTTATTTTACCAACGTCGATCTTTCTTAATTCACTTTCGTCGACCGGCGAAATGTAATTGTACGCGTAATTATCGATAGTGTTGGCGACCCACTTCCCCTGGTGAACGCCACCTATCAAAGAAGATACGCTTTTGTCACCCTGATAGAACGCGACGAACTCGCCGGGGTTCCGAATAAACCGTTTCGCGGCATTGGCTATTTTCTCGTCACTGTTAATCACGACGGAATAAGAGGAGGGATCGTCGTTGTCGTCGTCGTCGTCGTTGTCGTCATCGTCCACGGGTCCTTCGCCCTCTTCAACGTGACGATTTTCTTTAAGACCGTAGTAAATTTTTCCTGATCTTAAATTCATTTTCGTGAGGGGTTTTAATATTGACCCCATCGTCATTTTCACATCCGCGTTTTTTAGTATATTGAACCTTTCCAATTCGTTTTTCGCGTAATCCGACTCCCGGTAGCCGGGAATATTATTCTTAATCTTAGAAAATACGACGCTAGCGTCGTTCCCCGAACCATCCTCATCATCATCATCATCAGCTTTCTTCGCTGTTGCTCTAGGAGGTAAACTTAAGAAACCCCTTAAATCGGTGACGACATCGTGAAAACCCCTTTCGGTCAAACAAGAATGGTTTTTTAAAGCCATGGCGGACAGCGGCAACGTCAGAATTACTTTATTCGTTTCCAGGATCTTAGCGGTTGTATCGCCGATAGCTTTAATGACGCCATCGACGATTCCTTCGACTTTCTCCATTTTTATCATCGTCGTTTCGTGGGGAATATTTGTCGCGCTATCGTGCATAGAAAAAGCGATCACGCAGGCGATAATTTCTGAATAAACCTTTAAAAAATCGGGAATAGTTATTTTTTTAAACATTTCGAAGGGGGTATTTTCTCTAATTTTACGAATCCAGCTAACGGCGAAAGGTTCTATCCCCGCGAAAGAATTTTTTATCTCTCGAAAATAAGTTACCGAGTCTCGGTCATTCTCCCCTTCCACCGCTAATTCGATAGTGGGTGTTTCGAGAGCCATATGAACGTACGTGAAAAAACGGCGCAGCGATTCGCTCAGTTCTATAGGACCCGACGCGGAAAGTTGGGGATCTACTTTGGACGTCGCGCCTTCGTCGTCGTTGTCGTCGTCTTTGTTCGTGAGCGCCTTAATTTTTTCGGAAATAATCTTGAGAGTCTTATTTACTTTTTGGCTTTTCAGATTTTGAGTCACGCCGTATAAATTCTCCGTGAAATTAATCAAGTTGGGGTCCATAAAATTCGAATTAATAAATTCGTAGTCGTCGACTAAAGCGTCGTATAGTTCCGCGGAGACGATACTCTTATCTCTCAATAACCATTCTCGCAATACGTATCGCAAAGTTCTTCCTCCGTGTCGCATCAGAGTAACCAAAGATATCATATATTTCTTTAAGGCTTTCTTCGTCCTGGGATCGTGAACGCGATCGAACACGCGAGGACTTATAAATTCGCTTCGGGCTTTTTCGGCGCTTAAATTCCTGCTTCCCGCGAGAGCGTTTTTTAATCGGGCGCCCATTATCGCCGCCTCCACGTCCGCGAAAAGAAAACGGTCCGGACCCGAAGATACTACGCAACCCGAAAGTATATTATTATTATTTTCCCTGCAGAAAAAATCTATAATATTTCCCTTTTCCAAATATACGGTCCGGTTCCTATATTTTGACGACCTAACTCGATCCAGCGTTATATTATAGTTTTGCAGATCTTTGAAAAAAGTGGCGTCATCCCCGCTGCTACTACTACTACTACGCCATCGCCGCCGCCTATTGCGCCCACTCTCTTCGCCGCCAATTCCATTTTCGTCGTCGTCGTCGTCGTCACTACTGCTTCCGAAACTACTATAATCGTCGTCTTCGCAATTCCCAAACGCCATTTCGAAAGAGCTCATAATATCGGCCTCGTTATTCGCGGCGTCGTGCGAAAATGATGAACTAAAGGATTCAACACCGTCGGAAGCGCGCGAAAACTGCCGCAGCAGCGTATCGAACTTGACAATTTTCGGCAATAGTGTTTTGAACGTCTTTCGGGCAATTTTGCTGTTCGCTATATAAAAAACTAGCTTGCGAATATTTTCGTTCAGTCGTTTTTGTTTCTTAAAATCGGATTTCGTCCACGAATTCAGAATTAACCCCGTACTCAAAGGACCGTTGCAGTTATCCTTATGCGTTATTAAATCTTCTCGAGAGGTAAAGAGTTTACCAGTTTTCTTTTCGGACGCGTAAACTTCGAACCCGCGTTCACTAGGTTTTACGTTTATAAGCGGCAGCGCGATCGCCTCGGCGGCTTTTAAAAAGATTTCGATTTCGGCGTTTAAGAGGGTCTTTGCGCCCGCGCCATCGTCGCCATTATTTATGAATGACATTACAGCGGGAGATATGATTACGTTATCTTCTCCTTCGTGTTTACTCATTTTTTTGCAAACGTAGTGTAAAACAATTTTGAATAAAAACTCGATAACGCTTTGATTCATCGTATTATCTTCCTTCGTCGTCGTAGATATTACGTCAGTTATAAGCATGCCGTTCACGTTCTCGCCTAAATTTTCTCTTCGGCGGGGAGTGTCTCCTAGGCAGAAATTAATTAAGTCTAGAAACGTTTGAACGTAATTGATTAGCAAAACCGACACGACCATCATTTCCAAATGAAAGGAATTCGCGTGCAGAACGAGGGTCTTCGCCAATTCAGACTTCAGTTTCTCGATTTCGATTTTTATTCCGATTAAATTTTTCCTTTTCTTCCTGTAGCTTAATCGCCCCTCGTCGCTCCTTAGTTTTCGAATTTTACCCTCGTTCGAAAACGGTAAAACGTTTCTTCCGCTCAAGAGCGTAAAAAGTTTTATTTCCAATCGGCCTAGCAGCGTTACAATTTCATCGGCGATTCGGGGAGGAATGATCACTCCCACGCCGTCATTTTCTTCGTCGAAGTCGAGTCGTAAGGCTACGACTTCGGAGTCTCGTTCCTTCATTCCAGCCTCCTTATTAATATCGCTGACGATTTTTTTCAAATCTATTTCCGAAGAGGAGGAGGAGGAGGAGGAGGAGGAGGAGGACTTGGGTAGCCTTATGTGAATCGTATCGCCAATGGGGAAAACGTTTAAAAACATATCTTTGTTATAGGTGCTTAATCTTTTTTCGCTATCGAAGTATTTATCCACGAAAGAAGATTGAGAGAGGTAAACGCTGTTGCTGCTAGCCGAGGAACCACTTTCGGTCCCCTCCTCCATCGTATTATTTGGCGTATTATTGATATCAGCGTTCGAAACCGAAGGTGGCGAGGCGGAGTGTTGAGAAGGGTCGTCGTTGCTGCGTCTTTCATTTTCCTTCACTTCGCTGTTGTTTTCATCGTTATGATTGACAATATTGGTATCATCATCATCATTATCATCATCATTTTCGTCATTAATTAAAGAATCTCTCGAGTCCGCACCCTTATTATTATAATCATTATCAAAAATATTAAAGCCATCTTTGTCGAAGAGCGAACTCTTTCCAAAAACGCCTAAATCGTCTATTCCCGTTAATAGTTTACTATCCGTGTCGATCATTTTTTTTATCAGATCATCTTCTTTTCTCCCATCGCCCTTCGAATCTGTTAACTTGTTTATTTTATCCGCCACATAATTAAGAGTTTTGTGCCCTTTTTGTCTCCATAATTTCTTCTTTTTCTTGGCGTACAATTTATCTATATTCTGATAATATTTTAATTTAGTGGGGCGTGGTATACCTTCTTTAGTATACGGTAATGATGTGTGGGAAACACCCGGTTGATCATCGGCCATTATAGAAAACAAATTTTTCAGGAAGAAAAATTAAAAAAAAATCATAATTCTATTTATAAAATAATTATTATCAATGTTCATATTCGCAACAAGTAAACTAATTTTGTGGCCCCAAACTTGTTTTGTTAACATTTCTTCGTTTGCAAAGAAAAATTTTCGGAGGGAAGGAGAATAAAATCTCAACCACCGAGAATTTTCAAAAAAAATTGAAGGTTTAGGGAACTAGGACTTCGAAGTTAGGATAGAAAACGAAATCGAGCCCGATGAAATGACGCTATAACAAGGGTTACTCTGCTACAAAACGTTTAAACGTATTTCGAAACAGAAATATCTTACTGGTAGCTCTGCCCGAGATCCGATGAAACGCCACAAAAAGAATCTACTTCTCTCCTAATATATTTAGTAACGTAAAACATGCGTTTCGAAATTTGTAAAACTCTCGGAGGGTTATAATATAATATTTTGATTTAAGAACTTAGTGTCATGAATATGAACAATTATACGATAAAAGATTTTCTTTCAACAGCAAATCATAAAGTTTTCCCCATGAGAACTCAAAACTAGTTCGCTCGCTGCCAATAAACATAATCGAAACTAGTTCGCTCGCTGCCAATAAACATAATTGAAACTAGTTCGCTCGCTGCCAATAAACATAATTGAAACTAGTTCGCTCGCTGCCAATAAACAAAATTGTAACTAGTTCGCTCGCTGCTAATAAACAAAAATGAAACTAGCTCGCTGGCTGCCAATAAACAAAATATGGTTTACTTTTTACCAATATGAACGCATGCTGTGCCACCTTCGCCATACGTGCCCTTCGCCATACGTGCCCCTTCGCCATCGCTCATAACGTGCCCCTTTCGCCATAATTCTAAATCGGCCCCTTTCGCCTCTATATCTTTTCGGCCCATTAGTGCTATGTAGGGTTCATATTCATTATATTTTCTGGCCCTTGTCTTTCCATCATCCATATACTTGATTGGGACTAACTGCTCAGCTTCTTTCTCCTACTTGCACCCCATTTTTTTCGCCCCATATCGTCTCCTTGACTTGTTCCCACGCCTCCACCTCACTCCCCCTCAATCGCATGGTCCCTCCACATCGCTGCACTAATCGTGCCCCTCGCACATAGCGAACTTCGGTCGCCTCTATCCTCTCGCGGCCATAGCAACTTCCCATCGTCCGTGCTCTTCGTCAATTCATTCTCTCACCATATTTCCCATCGTGCCTTTCGTCCGCCAATACCGTGCCTCTCTATCTTCGCCATAATTCGTACTTAACTTCTTAACGCAATCTTTTCGGCGTTCAAATATTATGATACAGATATAGGGGTTTAGGTAAATGTTGCAGAAAACTCTTCAATTTTTATTCGAAGAATAGATTTTTTTCGCCAATAAGTGTCCTCCTTCGTACACATAAGTATTTATATCTTTTATCGTTTCAATTTTCTTATTATATATATATAGCGTGGTCGCTTACTACCTGAATCGGTTTTCATTTCCCTAAACCCTGCTTGTCGATAATGGGTTTTTTTGCAGAACCCTATTGCTTGGGGTAGGCTGTAGGATGATACAGTGCCTTAGTAGCCCATCACATTTTAACTGTACCCTATAGCACGAGTTTTCACTCCCTATTGCTGGCTGTTCACAAGTCGTTGGCACCAGGCTCTTCTTTCTTTTTCCCTCCCCACACTATATTCCTGTCAGCTTGGAACATTGTGGCCATACACAAGTTGACATCAACTTGACGATCCGCAACATGTCTATTTTATCCCCACTATTTGTAATTACACGTTACTCATGTCATGTCGTAGCACAGCAACAGACACACTCCACTCGAACATATTTTAATAACTATAAAACGTGGTCTACCTTACGCCTACATAACGTGCCCCTTTTTCAGCCATAATTAAAAGCTCGGCTACCTTTCAGAGCCATATAATAATTCATAACATATAGTATACGTTGCTACCCTTAATCGCCATATAAACGTGCCATCCTTCGCCATACACGTTAGCTGTACTTCGCCATTTATATAATTTACTACGTGCCTCCTTATCGCTAATATAATTAGATATGTCACATCAGTTTGGCGTTAAGAATTCTCCACATACTTACCATCGATGCAACACGCTAAAGTAATCTAAAAATCCGACCCAACATAAACGTGCCGTACTCCAGCTGTCCCACCCTCTATCACCCACCAATTGAAACCCGCTGCCACTTCACATTTCGAGCCATATTTCCAGCAAAATCGATCTCAAATACTTTCCGGATAAACCCAACCATATATATCGTTACGTCTCTGAAGCAGCGCCCTATTTTCGCGCGCTTTCATTTAATCTGATTAAATTATAATTTTGTTCTCAGAGATCCGCGAAAGATTGGCGAAAACTGTTAAAACCAATAACGTCCTTTTTTTTCGAAGAATAAAAAGGTGAACATTTCTGACAAAAAATTCTAAGCCATATTTCGGCAACTATATAGGGGGAATTTAAAATAGTGGTTTAGTATTATCTGCCCAAATTCCCGGTTTTATAATTCAAGGTTAGCGTTCATCCTCTTTTTACCGCAATCTTCCCAGCCTTAAGTCAATTTCACTGGAAAATTAATCCCCCATGACCATTCTGCTATGTGAACCATATATATCAACGATGCTTCGTGGCGCCCCCCTTCGTCAACCCCAGATTTTTCCCATAGCAGTTATGGAACCAACTTCATGCCCTCTGTGCTTCTGATTGAAGATATTCCTACCTTAAGCCAACAGCGTGCCCCTTTCCATTTCCATTTGAAATCATTTGTGTTTTTAATCCACACACTCAACATGTACGTGCCCCCGATGAATTGTCGTCCTTCTTCAGCGCACACGTGAAAAGATAATCGATTACAATTATATATTTTTGATTCTTTACAGTATTTAAAGAAACCGTATTAAGATAAAAATAAATGTATACGTGCCCTTCCGCAGCTGTGGAATATATGCTATATAATTTAAACCTTAACAGAAGTGTACGTGATCACGCCTTTCGTGTACGTCTTTCGAGAAATTTGTAATCCATTCTTCCAGATTTGCCAATGTCCTTGTTTGTCCTTTGAGTGGCGCCTCCTCATTATCCGTGTTGCACCTACACCAATCCGCCATATGTGTATTCGATGTCCCTCGAACATACCATCCGTGGACTAAGCTCTTGGCCACAGAGCGTATCGTTTCTCTATACTCCCTTCCCTCCGTTCCGCCCTCTTACCTGGCAAGAACTAAACCACATTCCTTTAGGAACTTCCTTTCTAACTTTCTTCGTAGTCTCCTTGCTCCTCGCCCATCCTCTCATTGTTCTGGCGCTACCTTACCTATTGGAATCTGAATAGTTCGCCCTCCTCGCGGCTTCTTACCTCTTCCCCCAGTTCTCTATATCTTTTCCTCCCATTTTCCCCAATGAATCTATATATATCATCTCGTAGCCACTATCATTTTTCGAGTACGTTTTGATTTTGTTTGACTCACGTCACTTCCCTTTGCCACATTTAATTTCTTTCTCCACATAACATGACTCACCTCCCCTTTATGACCTCTATTCCTTATAATATTTTTATTGAAAATGTCTATATAAGATTTTTCCGCCTAGTTCGTTGCTTCACGGCTATTTCGGTCGTTTGTGATAGTTTAGATAATAAGTAATTATATATATAATAAAAGTTGACTTAAATTTAATAAAATATTTTATGAAAAAACTATTAACAAATTCTACACTTATTATATAGCTAATTAAATAATCTAAGGATCTATTAATTGAGAAGAATAGAAAGACTTTTTACTATGAAAATAATGATAAATAGTATATATTCTGCACCTTGCTTCTCACCTACGTCTTTCCATACTTTCAATGTATTTATTAAAATTATGCTATTTATTATTTCACTGATGCAATTATTATTCTTATTTTCGGGCATGGGAAACATAAAGTGATTATGTAATAGTAAAAAATTATTATTTCATTGTTTTTGTAGCCTTTTATAAAAGGGATGGTATTATTTACATCTTCCAAACAATAATTGATGCAAAATTATTCTTGCGAAGACGCAGAAATTTTAATTCTAAAATATAAATATAGAAGGATAGTATGGATGCTCATTTTTTTAACGTAGAATACTTGGCTACCTTCATGTATAATAATCGTTTTTATTTTTTGCTAACGTAAATAAGTTTAATTTGAATTATAAGTTTGAATTATATACTTTTATAAAATTATTTTCTAAATTGCATATAATTTTTTCCCCAATTAAAATCTTAAAATAGGATATCTGCGTACTGATTCTTCTAGTCCTTAGTTATAATTATGACTTTCAAATCTAAATATATTATTAGTTTTAATAAATTTATATATGGATTTAACTTGATTTTATAAGAAAATATTATCGAGAATTAATAATGTTTATATTATAATTTAATAAATAATAACACAAATACGTTAAATAAATTTTAATATAGCCAACATCAGATCATATTTCAAACAATCTAAATCACAAGTTTTAATAAACTATCGATCTTATTGATTAAAATATCGGAAGAGCGCGGGGCGGCGTATTTACAGAATACCTCAATAGCCTTATGGAAGCTTCAATAATATAAAGATTTTTATTTTCTATTTTACTTGTATAATTGCAAAAATTATGTAAGCCAAAAATTTAAAAAATAATAGTAATATACTTACTTAAGTTAGGAGATAAAAACATTTATTATATACGTATCAAAGATGTTTTATTATTATCCATATAATATTCAGTAGAGTCTTATTGTTAAATGCTACGAGAAACGGTTTTTATAATAAATATTAAAAATATATAATATATTACTGAATCTAAATGAAATTAAATATTCTTAATTCTTACCAATATTTACGCAACATTAAATCATCACCTTTTTTTTTTGTCTACATATAATAACCACTTGTATGTTGTGACATGACAAAATGGAAAGAACTTCTAAAAGGGAGGGATTGAAAATGTTTACAAGAGAGGTCTAAGTAAACGTGGTTTTTATTTATTTACCAGGAGATCTAGTCGTAAAACAATTGGTTTATTTTTGATAACTTATGAAAATATTTAAGATAAAATAATAAAAATTCATTGCTTAACTTGATCATACACTTTCATTCACGATATAGGGTAATTGGATTAAAATATTTGGTAGTCATTCTTGCCCTATTCTAATTGATTTCTTTCATTTTGTTACCTCTTAAGTAATAGTATATCCATATCCTTTCTATCAGTTTCTTACTTTCCTAATCGTTTTCACATTTAATTATATTTTGAAATGTTACTATGTACCTGCGCGCCGTATACTCCTTTAATTATATCACTTTTATCAAAAATACTGTATTTAGAATTTGTCATTTGGGTTTTCGCCAGTAAGCCTTTCCCGCCAGTTTCCCCTGGGTCACTCTGCATTTTTCAATCAATCACTGTATTTTGCACCTCATTTTTTGGACACTGCCATGGACGGTCATCCTCTCTATTTTAACTAGGTACAGTATTATGCATCATAGTTGCTAGTTTCAATATAATAACATCTACCATACTTTTTACCTTTTTTTACCTCTTTTTTTTCGTTCCCAATGTAAAAAAAGACATGGACTCGCAGTAGGAGTTACTGTGAAGAGATTCAATATCTCACGATTATATTACGTGTGAGTTAAGCATATTTGATTTTAGGTATTGACCGTTTTATTTGTAGTATATTTACCAATTGCCTACATAATATCTAGTTACGTAGATGACCGGGCAAAAGGAATTTTTCTTATCAACACAATGTACATCATCCATCAATTGATTCCTTTATCTTGAGCTAACAAAGTGTTATCATTTATTTTGCAGCCAAAACCAGCTTAGGAAATATTTTTAGACTTCTCTTTTCTTATTCGTAAGTTGAAGAATACTTCAGGTTTTGATAGTGTCTATCGCTTGATAGCAATTACCTTTAGAGATACAATCCAATACAATTGGCCTGCTTATATATAATTTTTTCCATGCCAAATAATGAACTAAAAAACTACAACGCACAACTCTGACAGATATTGACTAGTGGAACCTACTGTTAGATTCATGTTCACAGAAGCACCATAGCCTGATATAATATATCATATCATATACAATCACTCCAACGTACCACCCCGAAATAAAAGACTAAGGGAGCGATGTCTTTAAGACAGTTATCAGGAAGCCCCAGATTCGATTAAAACCTTCAACACATTACCCCATTTACCGCTTCGTCCATCAAACTTCCACCTCACATGTTCAAAAACTTAGTAATTAACATAAACGAGTTGGAATACCGATTCGGAATATCTATAATCTGCATTTCAAACTTTCACGTCATAAAAACTAATATTTTTCCAATTTATCAAGAAGCACATAACCCCCATCATAATCCCAAAACCCCTAAAACACCAAGCCAATATCCATACCCAACCAACCACCTGACCAAAATCGCTTCAATCCGTTTTCTCATAAGCTTGATGTTATTATATAATAGACCCACCACACATAGAAAACACATACTAGAAGCCCAACATCATAAGAAGAAGAGATTCAATCACACGAAACAGACATAAGGTATAACACAAAAGCACCATAACAAAGTCTACAAGAATTAGATATCTAAAAGCACAATCAATGTATTATAACCGTATACCCGTTAAACGTAAACGCAGAAACTCTTATAAATTTTATTTTTCCATGTTCAGAGAGACTGCCAGACTAATATAATAGAGAGAGGCCAAAGAATTGTCTTTCGCCAAGACCTAAAATTACTATCCGATGGCAGAATTGCGCAAGCCCTATCAATCAACATCCAGTAAAATACGGATACCTAACCACGAACTTCATTCAGTGCGATAAAAATATGTTTCGCTAATCAGTTAACTAGATTCTGACACAGGATAAATATCATTACTTCGTCAACCTCAATAAGTGAAGCATTCTTAAAGATATAGTAAACACAGTTAACCAAAAATTTTTCTCTTCTTTCAAAAATAACTAAGCGCAAGAAGAATTTAATAGTATAGTATATGTAATCCAGAGACCCCAACGAGACTAAATTTATTAAGCCAAACCCCACCCCCATCGAGCAAATATGTCAGAGATAAAAAAAACCACTTATATATAAACGAAACGCACCGAAGTCAAGAAATACACCGAGAGAAAAAAGTTATGTTCATGCCCATATTCATTAAATAATTTCTCCCTTTTTACTTTTAGATAAAAAACTTTCACAAATCTACTTTACAATATTATCAAGATTTATACTAAACGCATACCACCAACGAAATTCTTAATAAGATCGGCATTTGTCAAAATGATATATATCATCAAAACTATAATTTTTTTTGTCACTCATAAACTTTTATTGTACAGTGTAAACAGCCCACGTGTATGGTATTTATCTTTTCTGCATCGAACTTTTTGACATCACATACCTGTTAAATAACTAAAGATCGAAGAGTCAGACGAGCGGGAGCTTTATTATCGGCAGACTGCAGAAAACGACCTGGAAAGGATCGCTGGAAGGAAAACGTTAGTCTTCGTATGTTGGGTCGGCCGAATCTGTGGATGACGGATAAGTATAGAACTAATATTACCATGATGTTGGGCATTGGATCAGAGTGAACAGTAAATACGATACTAATCTATTTCATCTATCGCATGTACCTTTGTGGGTAAGTATATTATTCTGTCGAACCTAGTCATTAAATAAATTTTATTTATCTAAATATAATTCATAAAAACTGCCGCGAGTTTTTGTATAAAGTTTCAGGAACGTAAGGAATTTATATAGTTATAATATAACGTTCATAATATATACATCAATATACTTTATTTAGGAGCGTAAAACATTATATTATTTATTAAATTAATTTTTTTTTTTATTTAGTTCCCCTATAAAGTATTTATTCATTTACATAAAGAAAAATCGTAAAATATTTAACTAATAGGAGTAGAAGGGCGGACAGACACCAAGATCACTATAACCTCCACATTTTTTTTTGCTATGCCTGTGAATTATTGCCCTAAGTTAACAAGACGACCATTAATATTATTCTATGCGGAATTGGAATAAAAAAGAGTAACGAGAGGTCGCAAATAGGGACATTTTACCTCGAGTATCAATACAGTCGAGACATAACACCATAATATACAAAGTTTTCAGAATAATCTTATCTACACATAAGAAACAAAATAAAATTTTAAATGATTGTGCTTGTTGAATTAAAGTAATATATTATATCATAATATCTTAACCTTACTCGCGTCCCGCTGGCTAATTTTTCTTCTATAAAGAAACAAAATTTTTAATTTCAAATCTTTCTAAAAAAACCAATATAAGCGAGTTTTTATGATAATAAGTTTCAGAACCTTTGAATTTATAATATATTTCCGTATCTTAAAAAAAATTTAAAAAATTATATATTAGTCTGGGATAAATAAAAAAAGTTGGGAGGGTAAGAATATTCATTTAATGAGATATTGTTTTATATTAGTCTGCCGCAACATTATTTCAATTTATACCTATAAGTATGATCAGGATTACACCACAGAGTTTTTAGGGTGTGTATCACACGAAACGGTGTACAGACTAATACGAAAAATAGAAAATAATTCAATAATTTTGTTTGTCCTTGAATCTCTGTGTGTAAAAATTGTATACCAGGCAGATTGAGACCCACTAAGTTTTAGTATTTATTGGTAAAGTTCGCAATCCACAGCAGGAGTATGACGTCTGATACATAAATTCTATAGGTCGAGAACAGTCGAGCTTAAGAGCGTAGTATAGAAGTGATGTGACGTCTGAGAAATACACTTAGTGGGTATTACCTATATATACAGATAAATGCTTTTTTTTGAACCTTTACTCTGTCATTCACGTGGGGGCTACAACGTCCAAGTATCGAAATAACAATCATCAAAATTCTTTTACGTTGTAGGGGTCGACCCGGCCGTCTGAGAAATGTAGGAAGCGTTGGCGTTTGAGAGAATCTCTGTTTACCGTTTATCGAGGCCTCGTGGACTAAACATTATGAACTTATAATTTATTTAAATTATCGATATCTTTTAAATTTATGGGGGGCTTGAAGCCCGATGGGGCACGCCACCCTTAGAGAGGATGGCCCCAGTCTGCTTCCTACTTTATGTATGACAGATTGGAGACCTAAGGCGTAGAAACCTTGAGATTCAAATAAATGCGACCTCATACCAATTTGGTTCAATAAATCATCATGCTCAGGAGTAGTAGGTTTGAAAATAATACAGAAGTAATTAAATAAAATATTTATATGGTTTTGATATGCATTTTACAAGGAATAATAATTGTATATTATAAAGAGAGGATAATAGTATATTTCTATTCAACAGCAATTAATCATTAAACTTTTTCGCATGTGAAATCAAAAAACACAGCTAGTTCGCTTCGCGCCAAATTAATCATAAACAAAATTGATAACTAAGTTACCATTCGGTCTGCCTTCTTTAGACATACTTCGCTGCCGATATGGGTCATAGCGCGCAAACAATTCGAAACTAACGTCAATATACTGTTATCGCTTTATATCATATATTTCCGCTAATATGCCATATAATCCTAAATAGGGTAGATTGAATTAATTTTAAGGAACTGAAACTGGTAATCCGAAGATTCTCACACCGAATCGAACGAGCCTTACGTAGTTCTTCATAATTATTTATCTCGATAATAATTGAATAATTATCGATATTTGGCCCTATATTTAGTGTAATATTAATTGAGCAATCACACACGATATTTCGTAGTACATTCAAATTATAAATATAGGAAACTGAAATCGTGATTACTTCACTACATTAGTAGTATTCTGAGTTATCTAGTGCTCAGGTATCAGTCCGTAGACTCTTTATCTCAGCAGTTACATTTCTCAGTTGAAGGTTAGGTTGTTAAGGTTCTTTTTTTTAACGAACCAATTTTACTTAAGTGCAGCTTCCTGGCATAAAAATTCCATAAGCCGTCGTCGGAAAAGAATCTGTTCCCTGTAGGAACCACCTTAATTTAACTTTCCTGAAAAACTTTATACACTTTTTAGAAAAATAAAATCTTTTTTTCAGCTATATTTAGATCTGAAATGACCCGGAGACGGTAACCCCTATATACTGCTTCGTGCAGTGGACCTACTTGGTATCGTATATATTATAGCGTGACGAACTATTGATATAGTTATTCGCGGTCATTTCGTATTATATTATATGTGTCCCAAATATCTTATATAGTCTATCGAGTCGGTGGTCCCTGTCTTAATCGTAGCGTGGCCTGAGCTTATATCTAGGCGTATGGCCATAACTGCTTCGTAGTATCTATAGTGCTCTCTATACTTATTATAGCTTTCGGTATGACCGTGGCGCTATATATATAATATATAGTATATATCTGCTATTATGGCATGGTACTCATATATATATATATACTGTCTATCGGCGTGGCCAGCTAATTCTTCGGCGTGGCCACTTGCCAGGAGGGCGTTAACCTGCGGCCGGGGGCGATTTTCAATAAAAAATACAAGGTATTCGAGTACTCGTTATTATATCACAATAATACTATTTGATAAGAATAATGAGCGAAGGGACTATAAAAAAGTTACCAGCCACTCGGCAACAAGATATGATTATACATGAAAATCACCCTATTTAGCCAATTATTATTATCTTTTTATGAAAGATGTTATGTGAGGTATTTTCGCCGTTCGTGCTTCATAGTATCTTTTTCGGCGTTTGATATTTGAAAGTATTATTTGCCAATTTAATATTTATAAAAAACTGAAAATCTAATTTAGCGATTTAATATTTTTGAAACGCTAGATTTTTCGCCGTTCGTGCTTCATAGTATCACCTAGTGGCATCTTTTTTTCGTTGCCGTCTTGGGTGTTTTGAATAGTATTAATTTGCCAATGTCATATTTAATGAAAGAAAACTGAAAATTAAAATAAACAGGAAGAATTTATAAAACTATGTTGAAAGGGCTCTAGATTTTTTCCGATAGCCAGTGGGTCGTAGGTTCCTCAGCCACTGATCAGAGGTCTTAGAATCAGTATGATGAAAGTTGTTGGTTTAGGGCTTAACAAGAATTACATGCGTATAAATATATTTTTTCGACAGCGGTTATTGGGCTTGAATACGGTAGGTAGTGGCTGCAAAGAAAACGCTATTTATTTTTTTACTCTTATTGAATATGTATGTATGAATTTAGACTTTGAGCAATAACATACTAGAAAAATCCAATCATTAGATCAATTTAATATTATTCCTTCTTTATGAATTGTAAAATGATGGTTCTCTTAAGATCTTTTTTTTGCGTTATCACTTGAAATTTTTATTTATTAAATCTTTTTAACGTATAAGAATTCTAAGTTTTTTACCATAGCCTTTGTAGACACCCGGCCACTGTCTTAATTTTTCTGTTTTTTTGCTTGTCTTAATGAGTAGGCAGGGGTTTTCTTGTCATTTCCATTAATTATTTTTGTTTTTTGAGATATAGTTTATTAAAAATCGTGAGGTGTGCCATACCCTTAAATTCCAATCATCCCACCTATTTCAGTTGTTTTTGTGTGTGTGCATATAGTAGCCACCAAAATACCCATCTAAATTAACATATATATATAAAAAGGTAGAGAGGGACAATATATTTTTTGCAATAAGCGTAGTAAACCTAGGTTTTGATTTCAAATAACGATATAAAAAATCTTTTTAACTATATAATATATAATATATATATATTTGTATATATAATAATATTAAAATATATAATATATATTATATAAGGTATATTAATATATATATATAATATATAGTATATTATATAGATATATATTAATGGTCAGCCCGTCTGGGTTAAGCGTCATCAGTTACAAAAACCTGTAATATAAACCGGAAATCATTGCAGCTGGTCCAATGCTGGTCTGGGAAATGTAAAAAAAAAAAAAAAAAAAAAAAAAAAATGAAAAAATATTTCCCAAAACATACAAATAGCTACCCGAAGCCCGAAAGGAATACCATTTTGGGAATCCGAACCATAGAAAAGTGTAAAAAAAAAAAAGAAAAAAAAATTGTTGTTACAATATAGTATATGATTATAGAGCTTTAGATACATTGCTTGTATTCCATCCAGAGTTTCAAATAATAGACCTTTATTATTTAATTTTTGACCTTTTTTTTTTTTACCAGTACCCCAGGGTATACCGACCCGATGGCAGGAGTCGGGGTTCGGCCTTCCCGGGAAACTACCCCGGGTAGGACCCCCATCCCCCTCCCTACGAGGTATGGAAAAAACGGTACCCCCTATACCCACTCGCTGAAGCCCCTAGTGGTGCTGTATAAAAGCAAATGATA
>JABUQX010040677.1:27500-47362 GCA_015478945.1 Trachelipus rathkii
TCAATATGTGTCATTAGTTATTTGGAAGTGACTTCAATTCTTGAATATTTCAAGTTATGGTTTAGAATTTTAATTCTAGCCGGGATGTAAGATACAAGAGAAATTGTTGGTATTCAGGGGGGGGTGTTGTCGTCCGAGAAAATTCGGAGTATGGCAGAGATAAAATCAGGTGAATCTAGGCTATGGTAATATGATAGAGAAACCCCTGGAAATAACCTCCACAGAATACTGCCATGAAAAATTAGGAATCTTGCATTTGTTGGACACTACCCGTGCATTGATAAGTTCTATAAAAAAAATTCTGCAAGCTCCTTCAATGGTAAAGTTTCTTGAAAAACAGACGCGACATGTTTTTTGTTTCTAATTATTTTTTTATATTTCTAATTATTATTATTAAGGTGACTGTGTTACCCTTCCAGATTGATAGTTTTAGTTTGAGAATGTTCGTGGCAGGTTCAAAGTAAGAGAATCACTGTTGGCCAATGAAGACTAATCAAATAAGGCAATTTAGGAGTTCCTGTTACTGTGACGAAGTTGAAGCTGCTGTCGTCGTGGCCTGATTACTTCTGATCTGATGACAAAGTTCTCGAAACGATTACATGTGAATGAATTTTAAAAAAATATTCTGTAGACTTGTATCTGAGGACTATCTTGTTTCGCATAACATTGGTATATTCATGTATCAGTTTCCTACGCATGGCCTTTTCACGAAAATATTCCAATAACTTCTTTCCACTCTGCCACAGTATTCGAATTCGGGGAAGCAAGATTGAATCATTAACAACTAAATTTAAGCGATAGAAGCACAGTGAAAAATTTTGCCTTGGGACATATTGATTTCTTTATTTCTGTACTTCATTTTTCTTTTCAACCATGTTGAGCATCCATCAATCCAAGTCCAACGACTTTATTCATATATTTAAATTGTAGGCTTCTCTGGTAGTCAATAAAATGGCTTTCTGCTATAAATATCAGCTGTTTTAGTTTCTTCCTCAAAGAATAAACCTAAAAATTTTCTAAACTTTCAACTCTTATCACAGAAATAGACGCATTGACAGCTGTCCACCACAGAGAATGTTCTGCCGTTTCATCCGCTAAAAGGGAAAAGTATTTACTTCATCCACATTTTTACAAATTAGGTTCCCGCATATGAGCTCATTCTGGACCAAATGTGATGTGTATTTTTGATTGCCTCCACTTGATTGTAAATGTTCAGTAAGCACAGCATCACTAGCTTTAACTCTGAATTTTAATAATCTGCAGTACTGTCTCGAACGGCTAGATCATGAGTTTCAACACAAGATCAAAGTTGAAATTATTGGCAAGAACTATTTTTTTTCGATAACTAAATGTTCAGCATTATTTAATTGTTCAAAAACATTAACATGTTTATTTAAAATTATTTGTTCAAAAATTTTCGCTGCTCGCTCTATGCCACTGAGAATTAACATGGTTTCTTGCATGTGAGTGGAAGGAAGTCTTTATATTTTAAGAATGGTTTGACAATAAATAAACCCAAAAAAACTCTTTTGATGCAAGTCCTAAATAACACGCATAATTTACAGAAGAGTCCTTTTAATTTTTTTCAATATATATTAATCACAAATTGTATTGGTTTAGCCAATCGTAAAGGAAAGCCATTTTGCCCCATGTAATATCTTGCTTAAAGTAAGTGCTTAGTGGTTTGTATGGATTTGTTAATAAATCAAATTTTAGATTGTTAGTAATACTATTTTGAGTAATGTAATTTCCAATATCCAAACAACGAATTTCAACAGTTGGTTCTACGCCAGATGCGGAAGCTTCATTCATATGATTAATACAGGTGCCGACAATACTCGGGACGGCATTAGCACTGTCATTTGCATTAACACTAAAATATGAACCAGTACCATCATTCAATGAGTCCGTGGTTTGTTCAGTCAAAGAGTAATAATAATTATCACTAAGGCGAGGCCTCTTAATTACAAATTTATTCATTGTGATAAATTAAAATAATTTTTTTTAAATTTCCTAGCAATCTTCTAAATATATATATATATATATATATATATATATATATATATATATATATATATATATATATATATATATATATATATATATATATATATATATATATATATATATATATATATATATATATAATTTTTACTTTTCTAAAAATAATTTAAACGCTTGAAAAAGTGAAATATAGAATTATTTTTTCTACTTGTCTGATCAACATCAAGTTTTCGGAATTGTAGAGTCGGGCCCGAATACATCTTTTAGTTTTTTTTTGTATACTCAAAAGGAAATTTTTAAAAAATTTCCAAAACATTTTTTTTTGAAAATTTGTTCCAAGAACAAATTCAAAACTAATGCATATACAAAGAAATTATCTAAGTAAAAAATGTGCCTCGATCTCTCACGACTGCATATCCCCTGAAAATTTCATCCACTTCGCCTGAACAGAAAAAAATATCGCAATTTTTCATTTTAAAATCCAAAAAAAGTGGGTTTTGAAATTGGACAACGCTGAGCACAAAACTCAAAAAATCAAAAACATACTTCATGACTTTTGTAGGTAATGGACCCATCTATGCCTATTTCAAGTTTGAAGTTATTTCGAGAAAAATTCTGGGGTTGATTCAAAAAATGTCAAAAACATGGCTTTTGAAAAATTTTAAATTTTGAAAGATTGACTATAGACACGGAAAAGCACTCTAAAACGACGTTTTAGAGGGCAGAAAATAGCTACAGTTTGGTGTTTATAGGGTCAAAATCGGCTGAAAATTCCGTTTCATGTCCATTTTTAGGGGGTGAGTAGATGGCCTGAGCCAATATTGGACTATCTTGTTTACCAACGGTGACAACTGGCAGCCCCCTAATATGATATTTATCTTTTAACTTTTAAGGATCCAATATTGGGGATTTTGGGACCCCATTTTAGCCCCACCTAAAAAGACATGAAATTCTTAATTTTCATACAATTTTATGGGGAAAAAAAACAAACTTACCGGTTTTTTACTTTAAAACCTAATTTTCGGGTGTTTCTGTGTCTGTAGTGTTTTCATTTTTTCAGAACCTAATATCGAATTTCAATACCTATTTCTTTTTTTTAAATGCTGAGCATAATTTTCCAAAAATCAAAAAACTACTTCGTGCATTTTGTGCTTAATAGACCCATCTATGTATAATTCAAGTTTGAAGTCATTTCGAAAAAAATTGTAGAAGTTGAAACGAAAAATTGTCAAAAAATTAGGTTATGAAAAAATGAAAACGCCGAAACAATGACTACAGACACAGAAAAACACCCGAAAATGACGTTTTAGAGGTCAAAAAAGCTGCGGTTTGCTCTTTTCCCCATCAAAATTGTCTGCAAATTAAAAATTTTACTTAATTTATCAGTTGCCGTACAGTTCATAAGTCTGAAATATATTTTAACTGAAGTTACAGCCAGGAATAGGGGAGGGCAGAGTAGGGGAGGCTAGAGAGGTAGGGCTGTAGGCTATTGTGCAAGTTTGCAAAGTTGCTTTTTCGCGGGAAAGTTGCTTGATATATATATATATATATATATATATATATATATATATATATATGTATAGATAAATCGATATACTCACTATATATTTATATATATATATATATACATACTTTATATATATATATATATATATATATAAATATATATATATATATATATACATGAGTAGAAATATATATAAAAGCATATGTGTAAATAATAACATCATTTAATATAATAATTGATACTATAATATATATATATATATATACATTTAATATTTATGATAATAATTGATAATTATAATAATATTAAAAAAGATATAATATATAATATATATTATATAATAATAATAACCTTAATAATATATGTAGTATATATATATAATAATATATATATATATATATATATATGTATATATATATATATATATATATATATATATATACCATATGTATATAATAATAATATATATATATAATATATATCTATATATATATGTAATTTTTTCAAGGAGGCAGAAACTTTGGGGAGTTTTCTATTTCAATGGACAAGAAACTTTGATTCCAGGGACAGTATTTCTTGCCCCACTCCATTGTATACATGTATGGCATGTATATATAATATATGTATAATATATATATCTATATGTATATATATAATCATAATAACAATAATAATAATAATAATAATAATAATAATATGTATATAATAATAATAATACATAATAATAATAATAATAATATGTAATATAATAATATATTATATATATATATAATATGTATATATATATAATATATGTATGTAATAATAATAATATTAACAATAATAATATAATAATAATAACAATAATATAATATATGCTATATATATAATAATATAATAAATTATAGTATATATGTAATATGAGTAATATAATATGAGTAATTATTAATAATAATAATAATAATAATAATAATAATAATAATAATAATATAATAATAATATATAATAATATATATAATAATATGTAATAATAATAATATATATATAATATGTATGTAATATAGATATGTAATAATATATATCTAATAATATATAACAATAATAACAATAATAATAATAATGTATGTATTAATAATATATATTTAATAATAATAATATATGTTTATATATGTTTATAATATCTTTGCATGTATATCTGTATGTAATAATATATATATATATATATATATATATATATATATAATAATATATAAATAATATATGTAATAATAATAACAATAATAATATAATAATAATATATATATATTTATATAATAATAATAATAATAATAATAATAATAATATATATATAATATAATAATAATATATATATATATATAATAATATATATATATATATATAATAATAATAATAATATATATATAATATGTATAATAATTAATAATATATATAATATTATATATATATATATAATAATAATAATAATAATAATAATAATAATAATAATATTTAATAATAATATATATATATATATATATATGTATATATATACCTAATATTTATATAATAATAATTTATATATATATAATATAATAATAATAATATATAGCATAATATAATAACAATAATAATATTAATAATAATATATATTAATATGTAATATATATATAATAATAATAATAATAATATATATATATATATGTTTATATATGTATATATATATAATAATAATATAACAATATATAATAACTAACCAATAATAATAATAAATAATAATATAATAATAATATAATAACTTAATAATATAATAATATATGTTTAGCAATAATAACATATAATAATAATATAATATAATAATAATAATATATGACAACCAATAATAATAATAATATAACAATAACAATAATAATAACAATAATAATGAAAATAATAATATAATATAATTATATATAATAATAATGTATATATATATATATATATATATATATATATAATATATATATATATGTAATATTATGAAATATAATAAATATATAAGTTTATAAATATAATCACAATGACAATAATACTAATATATGTAATAATATAATAATAATAATAATAATAATATATATACATATAATATGTCCAATCATAATATATATATATATTAAAACTTGCTTTCTTAAATAATTTTCAAAAATCTGAAAATTTTATTTTTAAAGATTCAAAATTTGTGTAGTTTAAATTAAATGTTATTCCTTTAAATTTAATTAATTAATATGAACGCTAAAGATTTTCAATCAACAAAAATTAGTAACTCGATTCATAAAAAAAAAAAAACATATATAAAATTATTATTATAATTTTTAGTATTAATATTATTATTATTATTATTATTATTATTATTATTATTATTATTATTATTATTATTAATAATTATTAACTATTATTATTATTATTATTATTAGTGACGATCTTTTTGATAAGAAATAGTCGTATAAAGATGATCATTATTGACTATTATTATTATTATTATTATTATTATTATTATTATTATTATTATTATTATTATTATTATTATTATTATTATTAATATTATTATTATTATTATTATTATTATTATTATTATTATTATTATTAATATTATTATTATTATTATTATTATTATTATTATCATTATTATTATTATTATTATTATTATTATTATTATTATTATTATTATTATTATTATTATTATTATTATTCAGTACTTACTGCATTTACTATTATCGGAGCATCAACATAATTGTCTTCCCAGTTGGGTCCTCCAAACTGATCGAGAACGATGTTCCAATCAACCCATCCAGTTGACCAATGATTAATATCCTTCAAATAAAGAAAAAGAATACAATTGTGCACAGCTTCCTCTTTTGTTCATTTCACAATTATTAACAGACTCTTTAAAGTTTCAGTACAATAAATCTAATTTGAAAATATATTCAAAAATCATCCAAAAGTTTTAAAAATACCTCAATTATATCATTAATGTACTGTTCCCCACGATCCCATGAACCAAGTGCAACATCTACACCATCCGTTCCTGTACAGGCTTCTGTATAGAGAATAAATTTGCTAGGGTCCATATTATGAACGTTATCCAAGCCTTCTGGGCCAAGGATATCATCGTCATACCAATGAACAGCTGTTCCATCCACGTATTGATTTGCAGAGGGGTCACTCAGAATCTAAGTTCATCAATATATATATATATATATATATATATATATATATATATATATATATATATATATATATATATATATATATATATATATATATATATATATATATATCTTTCTTCTTTCTTTCTTTCTTCTTCATAACATATACTTATACATATATATATATATATATATATAGGCTTTTTTATAAGTGGTTGACTCAAGGGCAAATCATTAAAAATGTAACGTGAATTTCATAGTTTTAGGGTATTAGGTTAAAATATAGGTTAGAAACCTAACTAACCTGGCCTAACCTAACCTAACTTAGCCTACCTATTAACTTGATTGACCTCTAATAAATGACCATATGTATATATGTATGTATATAGAAATATATATATCTTTCTTTATATATATAATATATATATATATATATATATATATATATATATATATATATATTTATATATATAACATAATATATATATATATATATATATATATATATATAATAATATATATATATATATATATATATATATATATATATATATATATATATATCCTCCATATAGCTATTTATAAATATATATATATATATATATATATTGAGGATGTTGATCCGCATTAAAAGGCAGGAATTTTGAATAAAGAACGTAGAAGCTGCTTTCAGTTCGGATATCCGGCTTGATCATATTTATATATATATATATATATATATACATACATATATATATATATATATATATACACATATATATATATATATATATATATATATATATAATATATATATACAGGGTGTCTCACGAGCTATGTTACAGCGGTGTATCACCGTACGGGATGTTTAAGTATGAAAATGTGTAGGAATATAAGTTCGATTATTTAATTTATTAAGGAGGATGGGATATGTTACGTTGGTGTCTGCGCACGCGCAATACGAAAACTGCGCACAAACATGCGAATGTCGAATGGGATGATATATTTTTTATGACTTCAAATACGCAAAAATAGAATTGTTCTACTCTCGACATTTTTGATACGGTTGTTCGTTTCAAGGCAATGTACCCATAGCGCGTCAATGTTGCCAACAGCATTTAAACGTGAGATAACTGAAAAGGTTGGAAGAAAACAATCATTATTCAGGACAGCTCATAATATCGATATATGTAATGTAATAAGGTTCTTAATAGTATCAACAAATTTACACCTATGAATCTTATCCACAGCATGCAAGAAGGGAGAAGAAAGTCAGGTCGTTTCAGCTTGTACCATACATTTACGTGTTGTTGTTCGAACGCTTCATCCACGCGAATACAGCCTCAACCCTCGGCGCCAGGTTTCGGCTGAATGCCAATGACCAGTGATGCCGGGTTGATTCCCCTACATCACGTTGGTTTATTCGACGGCGAAGATCATCGGGCGAAGTTACTGGGTCATTAAACCCAGCATTCCGGTATGTTTAAGATACCCCCACAGAAAGTAGTCCAGTGGTGTTAAGTCGGGTGAACGTGCAGGCCATGGAAATGGACCAGATCTTCCGATCCATCTTCCCGGAAAGGGTCTGTCGAGGTAGGTCGTCACTATAGCTGCATTATCTGCTGGGCACCCATTATGTTGGTAATATATTCTTCGTTGTGTTCTTAAAGGTGTATGCTCGGGAGGTTAACAAGGACAGTCTACAGAAATGGAGGTAACGCTGTGCTGTCAAATTTCCCTCGAAGAAGTAAGGCCCGATAATCCTACTATTGAGTATACCACAACAAACGTTGACTGAGTATGAGACCTGGTGATGGCTAGTGAATATTATATGGGGGTTTGTTTCCGCCCAATGTCTGAAGTTCCACCTGTTATACATACCGTTATTGGTAAAGCGAGATTCATCGGTCCATAAGATATTTTCTAATAATATATCCATTAGAAGGCAATCAATGACAGCCAGGAATCCCAGCAGCCCTTTTTGGTCTCACGATGCAAACCATACTGTCTTATGGCTATATGGATACATGTTGTATATGCAACACGAATCCGTCGTATGGTTTCCTTCGATATTCCCAAGACCGAACTAGCCTGCCGCAATGAGGACGTTGGATTTTCATGGGTGTATAGCAGAACGTCCAGTTCGACGTCGAATGTACGGACACGACCCCCCCTCCCGTATGTGATGAGGGGGTTGAACTATCGACCCTGTACCTTGAAATCGTCTGTAAACTCTATGGAATGCCATGTGGCTCGGCGGTCGTCGATGTGGATAACGTTGTCCATATTCTGCAGCAGCTCTGCGAGCATTCCTGTTTTGCGTAATGTACACCTCCAACATGTCACGCTTTTCGTCCTGCGTATACTGGTCACGTGGCATGTTCCAAATATATGGCTCTGACTAAACAAACCACTCTGAAGTTTACGTTTCACAACGTATATATATATATATATATATATATATATATATATAATAATATAATATAATAATAATAATATAATAATATATATATAATATAATATATATATATATATATATATATATATATAATAATAATAATAATAATATATATATATATATATAATATATATATATATATATATATATATAAATAATAACCTATATATATACTATATATTATATATTAAATATATGTATAATATTATATATAGTATATATATCTAAATAACTAATATATATATATATATATATAATATATATATATATATATATATACATATATATACCTTATATATACTAATATATGTGTTAATAATATAACAATATATATATATAATAATAATAATAATATACCTAATATATATATATATATATAATATAACTATATATATTAGGGGATGGGCGGATCGATGGATTAATAGGTTGTAGGTTGAGGGACATTGATAGGAATTCTATCCAGATCTGATGAGATAGAATCGGAAGATTCAGACACGAGAGGCATTTCAGTAGTAAAGGGCAGATGAAGTGGGTTGAAGAGTTTGAAGGATAAGTCATCGGCATATGAGTGGATAAGAGTTAGATGTGCAGGTGAAGGTCATTAATGAAAAGTAAGAATAAAGTGGGATATAAGACCGAACCCTGAGGAACACCACTATTAACAGGAAAGGAGAAAGAAGTCGCTCCATCAACCACAGCCGATATTGAACGACTTGAAAGAAAGCTAGCCATAAGTAAGCAAAGAGAGGAGGAAAACCCAAGGGAGCTTGGAGAGCAGTGAAGCATGCCATAGCCTACCCGGTCAAATGCTTTGGATGTCAAGCGCCACCACGCAAATCTCCCCGTAGTTCCGAAGAGCGAAAAACCATAAATCGGTTAATGGGAAGGAGTATAACACCGAAAAATCGGTATTTTTTGCATTTGGTATTTTATTAAAGTTTTTGTAAATAAGTAATAATTAACAAAAACTTAAAGGCTTAAATGCATGAATAAAAGTTTGAAATCAACAATTTATTCTTTTTCTTTTATACAAATTTTCTTAAACTTAAGTTATAATGAATATAATTTATGAAACGTGTCGCCACAAATTTCAGACTAAAATGTGATTATTTGCAGTAAACATAAATGATGAATAAAATAATATATTGTGAAGGTGCTAACATCGAGAAGTCTGACAAAGTATATGTATATATATATAACATATATATATATGTATAATATTATATGTATAGCATGGCAATAATATATCCTTCTTCATATAACCTTAATAATAACTATGTATGTAATATATATGTATATATATAATAATAATAACATTTCTTTGTAGTAATAATAATAACTAATAATAACAATAATATATATTTATAATAATAATAATAATAATATATATATATACAACATAGAATAATAACTTAATAATAATAATAACAATAGCAATAACAATAATACTATATAACTATAACATATATATATATGTAATATATACTAATATATCCCTTCGATATATATATATATAATTTTTCAAATTATTTTGAATGTTTCCACGCAGCGAGGAAGGCCCAACTGGGAGTAATTGTCGGTTATCGTGAGATAACAATGTCGGCCGGATACCGGATAATAAAGCTTTCGGATGAATTGGGACCTAAATAATTTACCGGGGATATCCGGCTTCCATCCCTAATATATATATATATATATATATATATATATATATATATATATATATATATATGCTTTCTCTATATATATATATATACATATATATATATATATATATATATATATATATATATATATATATGTATAGAACGCCTCGTGGCGCAGGAGGTTGAGTCCGACTCTCATGAGAAGACGCTGGTTCAATCCTCCGCGTAGCAGTTGAAGTTTTATCTATCTGGGGGCGAGAATTAAAACTCAACTGCAAACACGTTGGTGGCACTGGTTTGGATAACCAGCCTTAAAGTTCCATTGCAATTATGTGGTTCACCTTCTGAAAGTGGATAAAAGAAAGCATGAAGTTCTTAACTAATATGTAGCAACTAATATGTATACTATATATGTACCTCCATATATATGTATATGTAGCATAATAACCCAATATATATATATATATATATCTTTGCTGCTGCTATATATATGTAATTATGGTTCGCCACCACCTCGGTGAACTATTCAGGAGAGAGGTGTTGCACGCAAAGGTTTCATCACTGGCACCGAATTTTACCAAATGAGCAAGACGCAAGGCTTTAAGGTGAGAGATATTGAGTTCGACAGGGAACACAGAAGATTCAAGAGAATTTAACAGAACAGAGGTGGCGGGAAAGGAAAGGCACCGCAGCAAAGGCCCAGCTACCAAGTTACCGAGATCCCTGAAACTCGTGCGCAGATAGCGGCCCTTATTAACTCTGCCGAGATCGTAAAGGTGGTGGTACGCGGTGGTAAGCTCCCTCGAACTGCCTGCCACTGCTTCGGTACCTATAGAAAGAATAAGGCATAACATCAGCTCCGCAAAGAGATGAGGATTCAGTGAACTGGAAGAAGTACAGAACAACACGCCAGCCTTTTGGCTTTGACTTGCGACTGTCAAAGCTGGGTGAAACTAAACCCCAGAAGAAGCGAGGTGTGCTCCCATACAGGGGTGGATGGGACCATGTATTCTGTTAGCCTTCAGAAGAAAAAAGTCTCTGGTTCCCATTACGAACTCCCAGTTTCTAGCAGGGGCCTTCTAGCAACCATTGTGATGTGAGGTTTCCAGAGACATTTTTGTTTATGTTAAGATAAGTGTTATATTGTCAACATAGAGGGACAGAAATTAGTCGAAGAATGGAAAGTTCGAAGGTGTTTGAGAGGAGAAGTTGTGAAGTTAGTTTCTAAAGTTAATTTCTAGGTTGGGAATGACCCAATCAGGTGCTCAGATCGTGAAGGTAAGTCAGGAAGGGTCAAAGCAGGGCAATTCTAGTAGTAAAGAAGAGGCAGTTGAAGCCAGTTGAAGAATTCGAGAAGGGTCAGTCAATCATATGAGGTGGATAAAGTTGAATTATTGGTGAAGATCCATTGTAGTAGATAAAGTAGGATATGGACCAGACCACGAAATTTATATCCCGGCGAAAGAAGAGAGTCAGCTCCATCAAGCCACAGCCGATATTGGGACCGGCTTGAAAGCTAATGTAGTAAGCAAAGAAGGAGAAACCCAAGGAGCTTGGAGCGGTGGGACGTGCCATACTTCGGTCAGTAGCACGGATGTCAAGCTTGCAGTCTCCCCACCGTAATTCCTGGGCGAAAAACTAAATCGGGTTCGTGGAGTATATCTCAAATGGAGCTAGTGGTGGTAGGGGTGTGTTGGACGTGTTGGTCATTTGGTGTACAGCAGCCAGAACCCTATACAAAATTTTGGAGACCAAATTACCATGCTGGCCTTTTGGGCCTTGATATTTTGACCCAAATTTTTACTATTTTGGGCCTTTACCTTTGACTCTGAACCTTTTGGGCTGAACACTTTTGGGCTGAATTACAGACCTCAGACCTTTTTGAGCCTAGACCTTTTTGGGCTAGACCTTTTTGAGACAAATTACTGACCAACCTTTAGTGCTTCAGCAGATCACATTTTGGCCCACAGTATTTTGAGAACTACAGTTTTGAGAGCCAGTTTTTAGAACCGGATTTTTGAGAACCACTATTTTTGAGACCTAATTTTTGAAGCAACCCTAATTTTTTGGCATTCAATTTTTAGCAACCTAATTTTTACAATATGAAAGAGGATTATATCTTTGATTCATCAACTAGCTCATTATTTTGTGTCACCCTATTATTTCTGTTTTTCAGATGATGACCCATTTGCCCACAGTGAAATTTTATTAACCTTTAGGGTTTAGCCTTTTAATCATCTTTACCTTGTTTGACCACTTCCCAGTGTTTAGTAACACATACACCATGGGGTCTATTTTGACTCCATAATTATCTAGTACTCATTCCCATTAAATCATCATTGGTTTCTAACTTGTGCTCTTATGGACCTACCCTAACTTGAACACCGCCCTACTACACAGGCGCATACACACACACACTTACACATATACAGACATTCACTATGACACTTATCCCATTCACTATGACACTTACATTTACCATGGACTGACCAAAGGATTAGCGGTGTGTTTGTACGTGGTATAAGTGTAAATGTAAAGTATCAATAGTTATCACAGTATCATAAGTAGATGTGTGTATAAGTATCCTCAGTGAAGATGTCTCATATAAATTAATAGAGTGTGTGTGTAGTATATTGTGTATACTTTGCTGTGTGTGAAGTGTTCAAATTCAGGGTAAAGTTATCCCACCATTACAAGTTCAGAGACGAAATATGTGACGGGTGATTTGTTAATGGCATTAGTTCTCATGTTCCATGTATGGCAGGTCTTCTCAATATCAATGGTCCGCTAAAACAAACCTCAAGAAACTAAACCTAAGATATATCTGTGATAAACCTCTGTAACTCAAACATAAACTAATTCTTTGTCACCTCTTCAAAAATTCTAAATCAGTCTCATAGGGTTATCAAGTCAGTTCAGTAACCTAATTTTTGCAACGCTATTTTTTGGCAGCCTAATTTTGCAACCTTCATGAAGAAGGGTTCGCCTCAACTGGTTGTCTCAGCAACTCGTTCGTACTGTCACCACCTATTTTATGCCCCCTAATTTTTCGACCGTGGTGTTTTGCCTGACGATTTAATAACGCTTTAAAGGGTTGCAGCCACTTTTGATATCGCTATGTTTGTTGGCGATCATTGACATTAACACGCCATATACATGGATAATTTACATTCCATAATTTAGCCACTCATTATTTCAAATCATATTTCGTTCTAACGACACGCATAGCATGGTTCCTAACAGAACTGCCACGTGCGTGCAACCACACACCACACACACACATACACTTATACAGACATTCAACAGTGACACCATACATTCACTACGACGCATTTACCATGAGCATACATTCCACGCCTGCTGCGCTGGCTTGCACGCAAATAACACAATTCTCATGGGTTAATTTTGCCACATTGTTTTTTTCGCCTTCCGCTAGGAACATAACACGGTACCAACTTGTTTGATCTTGATATTTAAGTATTACTTACCCATATACCATGATTCAAGTTTGGCCATGCTTTCGATGTGGCTGTTGGACTTTAATCACCGTAGAAGCCTCTAGTGATGTTCTATTAGTGTTTGCAGTGACCACAGGTGGTATTAGATGAGGCTGCCAGGTGAGTGCCGTGAAGTGCCAATAAAATTTTCAATGGTGTAAGTGAAATTATATGTGATTGCCAAGTGATTGCATAGTACCAGTGTTTTCCACATAGTGCCAACTTTGAAATTTCCCACTTGCAAACCTTTTCAACCCTCCTAGACTCAAATAGCCCTAATATAGATTAATCACTGGGTTATAAGGTAACAATTGATTAGTTGTATATTAATCTGTGAATACTTCCTACTATGATTAGTCTTTTCACCATAAGTACTTGCTCATATAGACACTTTAACCATATACCTTACACTCACACCAGTGCCATAACGCCACCACCATAGGCACTTCTGTGCTCCATAGACCACTTACACTCTTTACTTTTGGATACGCCACCGCTTTGCTGTTTAATAACGTCTTTGATCTACCTCAACTGGACCACTCAGCGCTGTTGATTATGTTTGTCTAGCTGCTCCCAGCGTGATACCAACTTTGAAGGTTCATCTTGATGAAACCATCAAAGATAGTCCATAAATGGTATCAAAGATGACTTCATCAAAGATGACTCATCTTTGATGACCATCTCACCTCCATTAAGGAACGAGTTCTATGTCATATTCCCCTGGTTGGTCGAGCACCAGACCCAGCGATCCTGCGCAGGGGCGACCGCCTGGTGCGTCCTGCGATGCGCCTGGCTCGGCGTACACCACGCGTACCACTTGCCGCGCGACGCCCGCAGGCCTGTATTTCCGCGTATGCCGCGCCCGCCTTGCGGCGCCCGCGGGCACGATGTTCGCGTACCGCCGCGCGGTGCATGCATTTGTGTTTCCGTCCACATACGCGCGATATCACCCAGGCGCAATATTTCAACGGCACCGCTGCCGCGTGCTCCACGAAGGCGCAATATTTCCGCATACGTCGCCGCGCGTGCGCCACGGGGCTTTGTATTTCCGCGTTCCGCCCGCCGCGTGCCACCCAGGCAATATTCCTGCAAGAGATAAGAAAAATATATATACCTTATAAAGTCATTCATTTTATTTCATACTTAAACATTTCAAATTTCTTTTCAAATATACTATGAGTCTATTCATTTTTATTTCATACTTAAACATTTTTAATAAAAACATCGCTAACATAAAACTGTAACTCATTACAGACCTATTGTCTAACACATATATTTATTAACATTATTTTTACTTAATACTTTTTAATTTATAAATTTTAAAAATTGTATGTAAGAAGAAAAAAAACCAGAGTGTCTGATGTATAAACATTTTATTTTACTACAAATTGTACGAAATTTTATTAAAAACATTAACATTGCATACCTTAAAGCAGTAAAAACAGTAAAACAATGAGGTGTTTATTACTACCTAACACCTAGGGGATATGTGCTTTTGTTTTACTGTTCTATTCTTTAACTACTGCTTTAACTTGCTTTACTGCTTTAGCTTTTTCTGCTTTATAGCTGCTTTACTGCTTTACTGCTTTAACTTTCTGCTTTACTGCTTTAACTCATGTCTTTTCTGCTTTAACTCACATATTTATTAAGGTACATACCTTAAAACAACAGTAAATCAAGTGAAATCAATAAGAGTCGATACCTAACATCTAAAGGGTTGAAGTATCTTTTGTTTTCTTTACTGCTTTAACTTTCTGCTATACTGCTTTACTTTCACCTTTACTGCTTTAACTCACATATTACCTTGAAGCCGTAAAGCAGTAAAACTAATAGAGGTGTTACCTAACTAGGGGGATTAATGTAGCTTGTTTTACTGCTTTACTGCTTTAATATCTGCTTACTGCTTCACTCTCTGTTTTACTGTTTAACTATCTGTTTTTCTTTCTTCCTCACAACTTTACTGCTTTAACTATCTGCTTTACTGTTTTTCTCTGCTTTACTGCTTTAACTCATATATTTATTAACATTATGTTTTCTTTTATTTTGTTTTAATACTTTTTATTTTTATTCTTTTTATTTTTTTATTTTATTATTTTACTTTTATTATTTTATTTGTTTTAATACTTTTTATTTTTATTCTTTTTATTCTTTTTATTTTTTTTTTATTATTTTACTTTTATTATTATTTTATTTTGTTTTAATATTTTATTATTTTTATTCTTTTTATTTTATTTTTATTATTTTACTTTTATTATTATTTTTTTTATTATTTTTATTATTATACTTAGTGTTATTTACTTCATGCCTATTGTTATTATTATTTAGAACACACACACATACACACACACTTACACTTATACACACATTCACTATGACACTTATACACACATTCACTATGCCACTTACATTTACACTTATACACACACACACCCAGATTTACTTACACAGATTTACACTCACACAGGTTGCCTCTCACCTGGGTTGCCACACACACACACACACACAGATTACTTGCACAGATTTACCACTCACACAGATTTACTTACACACACACAGTTTTACTTACACACACAGATTTACTTACACACAGATTTACTTACACACAGATTTACTTACACACACACACACACACACACACACACACACACACACACACACACACACTCACTTACACATATAACGTATAATTTATTAAAACATTTTATGTTTTAATTAAACACGCACACTCACTTACACATATAACGTATAATTTATTAAAACATTTTATGTTTTAATTAAACACGTACATTTATGTTACTCATTCAAATATAACTAAAATTATTTCAAAGTTTCTTAAAACTTCTATAATAAATCAATCATTATCTTTGAACAAAGAATTTATTATTAACTGTTAATACTTTTTGTTTATAAATTTTATAACTAACAAGTTTTAAAATAACTTTTAGTAAAATTTTATGAAATTTTATTAAAAACATATATTTTACGTACCTTAAAGCAATAAATCAGAAAATCAGTAAGGTCAGCCCCTAGCACCCCTCTACACCAAGCTATGCCACGTTTTGTTCTAATGACTTACTGCTTTACATCATCTTTAGACATGTAATAAGTATAAAAATAACAAAATAAGTTCTTCTCTGCTAACATAACATGTATTGTTAAAATCATTCTAAGTTTTATTTAAAAATAACAATATTCGCTTACATTTATACCATTCTCTCGATGTTAGCTAAAAATATTGCAAAGTTGGTGGCCAATTTATTTTCATGCTTATTATCTATGTACATTGACAATCCATCACGAGAAAACACAACAACCCGCACTCCTTACAGATACGAAACTGACCTCTCTGTAAAATGATTGAAATACCTACTTTAGCCCTAAATTTAAGGATAATCACTTTTTATACCCCAGGGCGATTTGGGCTAATACCAGGTCAAAATATATTTCAAACTGACCTTTTCTGTAAAAAATGTGTTGTATCAGTAGGCCTAAATTTAGGCGCAATTTAGGATAAACAACTTTTGTATCTGGGCAGTTTAAGCTAATACCAGGTCAAAGTTAATTCCAGGTATAGACAAGAATCGAGACATGCTGGATCGGTAAGATCCTTGATCAGGTAAGAAGGAAATGTTTACCTTTCTTGTGAGTGGACGGAGTAATCCTTATCTCTATATGACCTCGTATGTGATTGGTCGAGAATTATTTTATCGCTTTTTGGTTTAAGGTATGAAAAAACATGTTTTTTCATATCCTGAGCCCAAGTTTCGTTTATTTAAACTCTTAACATTCATGTAAATATTTATTTAAGAAAGTAAAATAAGGATAATAAAAACTTTACTATATAATTAGAAATTTAATAATCATTAACACAATGGTTATATATATATATATATATATATATATATATATATATATATATATATATATATATATATATATATATATAATATATATATATATATATATATATATATATATATACTATATATATATACTTTATATATACCATATATATATATATATATATATATATATATATATATATATATATATATATATATATATATATAAATATATATATATACAAGAGTGTTAAATATATTTACATTGGTTTTTATATATATAAGGTTCACATTAAATATAATAGCACCTACATACATTTTACGCCAGTGTTTATAACATATTTTATATTAAAATTCTTTAAATCTTTGCAAATATGCCAATTATTTATATCATTATCGATGATATAGTTTCGTATCTCAGTAATACCTTCAGTTAACACATACGTAAAAAGTTCCCGTTCAGATATCATAGTATATTTACATTCTGGGTCACCTGCATAAATACATTCTTGCCATTGTTTTCTAAGTAGATAAATGAATTTCTGTACGTCTATAGAACTTATGAAGCGATCGATGATGCGCGTAGGATCATCGATCAGGGCTTTCTTAAATGCGTAGTATTCTTGGTATAACATGTAATGAATTACGGTTACGTAATTAGATAACACATATGTCTTCTTCAGCTGTATTAACATGCGCTTACGTACCTCTAACATATATTTCATCTGCGCTAGGCCTGAAATGTAGAATCCAAATGATGTAGGTTCAAATACCGATGTTTCATTATTTCTCTCCCATAATCTAACTTCCAAACTGATTATGTTTTGATGTTTATAAAATGCTAGAGTAATTTGCTTATCGCTGGTTTCTTCGCACAGGCTAATAACTGTTTCGGTCCAATTTAAAGCTGAGCTTGGTTTAAAGTATTCTGTAAGCCACTCTTCAGTGTGATTACATATACAAAGTAATTCATCTTGGCTCATGAAAATACGCTTGGTATTATAACAGGGTGATTGGGTAGCACACTTGAAAAATTCAAATCCATCGGGTTTTCTTTTATATAAGAATGAAACCCTACTTCCTGGGATCTTGATTTCCCACTGGATAATGTCTTGGATTGAGGTATACATGTTAAGGTGAATAATTTTATTTTTAAATAAAATAGAATGATTTTAATACAAACCAGAGAACTTGTGTGCACCGCTTAAGAGCCAAAACGAGTATGATTTTTAAAATGAGTTTACGGGTCAAAACGGCGCCTGCTCAAATATAATTTTCATCCAATCACAGGTAAAGCTCAGGATATGAAAAAACATGTTTTTCATACCTATGAAAAAACCAAAAAGCGATAAAGTAATTCTCGACCAATCACATACGAGGTCATATAAAGATAAGGATTACTCCGTCCACTCCTACAAGAAAGGTAAACATTTCCTTCTTACCTGATCAAAGGATCTTACCGATCCAGCATGTCTCGATTCTTGTCTATACTGGAATTAACTTTTGACCTGGTATTATTAGGCTTAAATCCGCCTGTGATACAAAAAGGTTTATCCTAAATTCATAAATTTAGGCCTAACGTAATTATTGCACCACATTTTACAGAAAAAGGTCAGTTTTAAATATATTTTGACCTGGTATTGAGCCTAAATCTTCAGGGTATAAAGGATTATCCTAAATTTAGGGCTAAAGTAGGTATTTCAATCCATATAGAGAGGTCAGTTTCGTATCTGTAACGAGTGCGGGTTGTTGTGTTTTCACGTGTTGG
>JABUQX010040678.1:2500-5000 GCA_015478945.1 Trachelipus rathkii
TGTATTATTATTATTATTATTTTATCCTCTTATACCCCACAAGATTGGGTGTAAAGGTGTGGGTAACACACACCGGAAACAGAAAAGTAGTAGAGAATATATGACGTAAATCGAAAAGAAAGCCCAGTCTACCGCCCCTTTATACCTTTAAGTGAGAACGCCGTTCCCTCATCAGAAAAATCTCTATCCCTACGGGCTCAAATGGGCTGCGACGTAACCCTCACTGTGGATCTCGTCAATGTGGGGTTCATCCCTGGGCAAAGCCCACAACCATACCTCCTTACAAAAACCCGAAATTCACTCCTTATTATGCACCTTTCTTCACGCCCCTGCCAAACTTACATTCCTCTCCTCCAGGCTATTCCTTTACTGACTCAATCCCTTTTTTCTTCGTCTCCCAGCCGGTCGATTCTCAACACACTCACGCACTATAACACCCGCTTAACCAACCATCTATCATCCATCCTTTCCACAAGACCAAACCATCTCAATGTACTTCTCGTTTATTCTCTCATTTACTCCTTTCTTCACACCACACAACCCCCTAATAGTTCAGTCCTCATTTTATCAATTCGTCCCACACTAACCCACCCCTAAGATTTTCCATCCGAACACATTGTACTTTAATCTATCCCTCTTATTCCAGACCATAGCTTTTCAGTACGTACATGTAATCCAGGTAACATTACAATACCCTCATGCAAGACCTTGCGCACGTCAACCACTTAGTCCTTTTACATCTACCAAGGATTTAAATAGCACAGCTAACTTCTTACCATTACAACTTCTTACTACACTCTCCAATCATCCGTTCCCTTTCATCCAACATATATCCTAAATATTTAAACTCAGACACTTGTTCCAGTTTGCTCACCATCAACATAACCTCTGCAACCGAGGACTGTCTTCCACTCAGCAACCATAACCGTTGCTCTTATCTACGTTTACTTTCCAACCACTCCTTTAACACACCCTGCCAAATCCCTCTATCAACTCATCTCTCAATTATTTGGTCAGAATAAACGATAGATTTACATTCTCAGGCCCATTCTAATTGTTGCCACGTTATTTCTGCCGGAAAATGTTTCCTTCAGTATATGATTCCATCTTCTGGAAAAAATTTGGGGGGTAAAAAATGGGGAAACCTGTAAAGTGTAACGTCTTTCCATTGACATAAATAAGAAACTTAAACAGAACTATCTATAATTTATGGCCTAGAAGAATTTCGTTCTATTTCTGGAGCCATAGCTTTATTCGATTTCATTACAGAAAATCACTTGAAAGCCACTTTTAGTAAAAGTGTGAAACTATTGAAAGTTTTAATAACCATTCCGATGACAACGTTCAACAGCAGAGCGCTGTTTTCCCTTATTTAAAAGGATTAAAACCTTTCTTAGAAACACCATGGGGCAAGAAAGACTTTCCGACTTAGCATTGCTTTCGATCGAGAAAGACTTTATTATGGGCATACAAGATTTAATAATAAAGTGATTGATAAATTTGCTCAATCAATCAAAAGATAGAAGAGCGGACTTTCTTTTAAATAAAATTGTAAAGGTAAGTTACATAACTTTTTTAAAATAATTGTAAAATTTTTAAATTTTTCTAGATTAATGCTTTACGGTCATCCATGCTCTCTTTTGAAACACACACTGCACTCAGCGCACTCACCGCGCACACATTTGTATATATAATATATATATATCTATATATATATAATATATATATTATATATAATATAATATATATATATATATATTATAATATATATTATATATATATATAATAATATATATATATATATAACATAATATATTGTGTGTGTGTGAGTAAAATGCAAAATGCAACTACCAATATTTTTTAGGACGAGCCGCGCCTGATATCATATATATATATATATATATATATATATATATTATATATAATATTATTATATATATTTATATATATTTAAATATATATATATATATATCCTGATATAATATATATAATATAATAATCATTATATATATATAAATAACGCTCCTACGCGGCACCTCCTTTAGAACTGTGAGTATTTATATATACACGACTGCTATGCGCTTAAATCTCCAAGGGCATTGATGTTGTATATACTGAACATACACACACACAACTATCGTGCCATTGGTTATCAAGGAACATGTTATGGGAGGTCAGCTTTTTCATCACGTGGTCTTGGGGCCACAAGATAGTTGAGTCCCGTAAGTTGTACGTGTTCGACTCCACTCCTCAACTAAGCTCAAGGTATGACGTCATTGGTTGATCCCATCCTCAGACCAGAATTCTAAACAGGCAACTTTATTTAACGTTTGCATCTCGCTAACTATTACCTCTAGCAGATACCTTGGTTTTTCGTCACTCGTACTCCATCAACGACTTTACTAGCATGATCAACGTAACAACATTGTCATATGAATTAAATAATAATAATAATAATAATAATAATAATAATAATAATAATAATAATAATAATAATAAT
>JABUQX010040678.1:12500-16248 GCA_015478945.1 Trachelipus rathkii
TTCACAGTAATTTCATCTAACTGCAGATTACCCATTGCTTCAACTTTCTCGCTCAACACATTACCTCCTCCTTACTAATGACCTCATGCCAAAATACCTTTCTTGCACCATCAAACCACACACATTCACTATCACCTCTTCATACTGCCAATGTTATGCAGATTTCGGAGTGTTCCCACCACTTTCTGTCACATTCATCTCATACAGTTACGAAAGCACATCCAAAATGTAACGGCTAAAAGTAAACGGAGAAAAAATAACGGAACTTATTCGGAGGTTACATGGAAGAAAAAGTAACGAGTCCGTTACTCCGTTACTCAAAAAACTAGTTCGTTAGTAACGCGTAACGGATTAGTGCCCACCTCTGAGCCTCTGGTGCATGTTCCTTATTTTCCATTATTTCTGCCACATTCAGGGTTTTATTCTAATTTTTTCTTTTTTTGAATGAGAGCTCTCCTTTTCAAAACCTGACTTTTGTTTTTGATAGAAATAAGGGCTTGAAGCTCACCAGCAACTTACTGCTGTTTCTCTACTTTGTCTATTCTCTCGTGTTTCTTCTAATTAGAGTCTTCTAATTTACCAACTTTATGGGTTAGACTCTCTGTCACTCTCTTGCCATCTACAACTAAATTCATTTCACTTATTTTCTTTCTAACCTTCCTACCTATTATGGCTGATTATTCGACTAATTTAAACTCGCAAATTGAGAACATTCTCTCTCATCTCTTTCTATGAAATCATCATTTTATAACGATTATTATTAAATGTTTTACCGTCAATTGACTTTGTTCTAGTTCTCAGTTCAGTCCAGTGAACTTGAATTCGAATTTCTCTATACAAATGACCTTGGAGTAGATGGTGCAGCTCCTTACTAGTATCCTTTTGAACTTGAAAGTTTATTTTTTTTAAAAAGTCTGAATTTTACGTCACTTTCTCCACACTCTGATATTCATGATCGCTTCGAGATTCTAATTGCTGCCGTACATAAATACGGCTGTATATATATATATATATATATATATATATATATATATATATATTATATATATATATATTATGATAATAAATATATATATATATATATATATATATATATAATAAATATATGTTGAAACTAAAGAAGTTAGCGCCGGCATCATATCTCGAAAAACTAAGTATATGGTAGCAAGACAACTGATACATATATGGAATCAGCGTATGAAATTTGTATGGAAAATGAAAAAAAATTTTTTTTTATTTTTTATTTTTTTTTATATCTCCAAAACTACGATAGGTACAAGAAAACTAAAAACATATTTAGAATAGCATACGAATTTGTTAAAAAAAAGGATTTTTTTTTTAAACTAAAAGAATACCCAAGGGTAAACCGAAAGATGCAAAGAGTCGGGGTCTCTCGGCCTCCTGGTGGACGACGGGGGGGACTTCGTCCCCCTCTGTCCCCGTCGGCTCGAGCCCCCTAAAAAAAATTCAGACGCTGATTCCAAATATGTTATTAGTATAAAAAAAAAATTTTTTCCTTTTTTCCATACAAATTTCACACGCTGATTCTATATATGTTAGTTTTCTTGTACCATCGTGTTTTTTGGGATATATATATATATATATATATATATATATATTATATATATTAAATATATGAAATTATGTATAAAAATATTATTTATAATATAAATTATTATTTAATTAAATATATATATATATATATAAAATCATTTCCATACAAATTTCATACGCTGATTCCATATATGTTATCAGTTTTCTTGTACCTATCTTAGTTTTCGAGATATGATGCGGGTAACTTCTTTAGTTTGGCCCAATTAATTTTATATTTTCTATTATAAATTAAATTATAAATTATATATAAAAGATTTTTATATCAATATATATCTATTATTATATTACTATATATATATATATATAGTATATATATATATTATATATATATATACTATATATTAGGTAAACAGTTGAAGCCTAACCTCTCACCAGAAATTGACCCCCCTAATAAATGAAAGAAACTCTCTCAGACAAAATAGACAACAGAATCGAAAACTAAACCAAATCATTGACCTCAACAATAGAATAAACATGAATAATCTAATCAACTCAAAACAGAACAAAAATTGTAAACAAAACACCCAATCACTAAATCATAAGATAACACAAAAAAAAATATTTCGCAGCAAAAAAAAAATACAACACACACCCACACACACACCACACACCACACACCACACACACAACCTGCATCAACACACACACACACAACGGCTGCACGAATACTTAAGAGAAAATCTGAAAAAAAAAAAAAAAAGAAAATCCCCCGGACAAAAACCAATGAACAAACTTAGGACCGTCAAACAGAGTAGATGCTGGTCTAGTCTCGCCTTGGAATCATCCCTTCCTTCATAACAATAACAAATTTAAAATTCATAATGTACCCTCCCCCCCCCAACTGTCAAACATATAACCTACACACAACACACGCACCGACACCACACACACACATCTTTACTAAACTGCTATGACTTTGACGGATATCAGAGACATAAATATAAATTACTCAGTTCAAAATTAAGCATTTTTATTAAGACATTCCGTCTTCAATTATTTGTATAAACCATCTACTACACCGAAAATTTGTACGATATCTAGCTCATTTATACCACACACCCAGCACCAGACCCACCTCCCTACAACTGCATCTCATACCTACCCTACTTAAATCAAACCTAAACACTAGCATAACTAACCCATAATTTATGTACGTTGAAATTCGTTTTAAAGTAATCCACTTCCTTCATTTCTATTACTTTTACTAATTAAACACGACAACGTACTTCCGATCCTACGCGAACATCAGATGGTCGTGGCGACAGCACTATTAAATCCGAGGCCAACCTGCCGTTTATTTTTAAAGTTAAGGGCGAATGGGAGGAGCTTTCGGGGGCAAAGACGACAGATTTATGGCATAATAATTCCTGTTGCAATTGACTGCTTTTGAGGTACAGGCTACTCTCTCAGAAAAAAATTTAAGTGATCTTATCAATTCTTCTGCAAAGTTTACAAAATATTAATATAGATTTTTTTTTTATCAACAGTTAGATCAACCTATTTTGACATTACCCCGAGAGTAATTTAATGCTGGGCCTAATTTGAATCTCGCTCACTGCAACTTATAGAACGAAAACTAAGCGATAAAATGAATTATGTTTTCCTTTAGAAAAATTATGGTAATTAGTCGGTTTGAGGATACATGGTTAACTCCAGATCATCGATTGTCTTGTTTCCGATCACAATCCGTAAGCTTATCGGATATCGTTGTCTAGCCCATTAACTACAAACTTTAGTGCATAGCATCTCACGCAACATTTAGAGTGACGTTGGCTTCGTGCTAAATTTACACACTCGACATCTTCTTCAAACTGACATACTCTTAGTTTTTTATATTCTGTATAAATACTTAATTAAAATGTTGGTATTTAAAAAAAATTTATGAAAAATTAAATAAAACAAAATTTGAATTGTGACAACCACACTCTCTAGCACACTATATACTCACCCACAAGTAAAATATATACAACGATCACTCAACACACCATCACACACTATATCTAACCCTCCCACTATATCTATCAACACACACCACCATACACTACCCCCTACCAACACACCCTCACACTATATCTATTATATCTATATATATATATTATATATATATATATATATATATAATATATTTAATATA
>JABUQX010040679.1:0-7500 GCA_015478945.1 Trachelipus rathkii
CAAAATTCTTTGTTGAGGTACCTACTAAAATGATTAATCTAAGGAACATTACTTTAGATAATTTTACATAAAAAATACACCGCTTATTAAGTATATACTTTCCCAAAGTATTTAAATTGTATTCCAAATATAATACTTATATAATAATATATTATTTTTATATTAACTTCTATAATAGATAATAATTTATTCTATGCTAGATAAGTACCTTTATTAGAATAACAACTGTTACTTTGGAAAACAATCAACCCATGCTTGTTAATTAAGAATAACAGCTAACATTTTATAAATACTTATACATAATAAGAAAATAATATTATTGAAAAAATTAAATAAAAATAGAAAGGCTCAATTTTATTTTCATCTAAGAACCACATGTACAAGTTATTCCATATTATAATGATCTCTATATATATGCAAGTACTTAATTATTGAAGTATTCATAATTTATTCTTTAACTTGCTATGGTAAGGAAATATACATCAATTGCAAATTTTGTTGTAAAAAAAATTACCTATTAATATAATGTCTGCACGATTAATCACAGACATTTAACTTAAGGTCCTAACCTATACTGTTCAACAAATAATCATTTATATAAGACTACATTAGAAATAATCATCCATCAGATAACTTTAAAAACTGACACATTATTTAATAGTAAAATCATTTTAGTTTGTTTGTAATAGATAACATTAATAAACAAACGCATCCTTTTATAGATAACTTCATAAAAACTAATAGTATATATGAACTAATTATTAAATTGAAAATCTATATCTTTAAGATTATAACTTTCATAAGTAACCATTATATTAAGAAAATATCTTTAGTAACTACTATATTTTTATAAGGCACATTATTAAGAAATCATCTTTAGATATATTATATTGACATGATCACGATAAATAAGAGATAATCTTAATATACTTTCAATAAGTAATCATTATTATAAAAATCATACTTTATAGATATCTTTTAATATAGGCACATTAATTGTAATAAATCATCTTTAAGATGACTTTTCAAAGTCTCAATTATTAAGAGATCATAATTCATAATGAATACTTTCAATTATAAGTAAACATTATTAAGAATCTCTCCTTTAAGAGGCTTTAATACGACACATTAATTTAATAAAAAGTCATCTATTATATATACTTCCATTTGATCACAGATTATATATTTATTAATTAATAATTCAATCTTTAGTAATACTTTTAAACTAAAGCCAACATTATTAATAGTAAGATCTAATCTTATTTAAGATACTATAATGTTTTCTTAAGTAACATTAAATGAAAATCAAATCTTATAAATATAACTTTAATTATAAATACCTTTGCAAATTAACTATTAATAAAGAGAACATAATTAAAAAAATTTCCATTAAGACAATGACACCAGATACAATTAAAGGTTATAATTTATATTATCGATATATAAAAATATTAAAAATTTATAAAATATATAAAATTATATTTATATATATTTAATAATTATTGAATATGATATGGTGCAAATAAATATTAACATAAATATAAAGAAATAGCTACTCTTATACATATAGCCCTTATGCTTATATAATATATATGAATTATATATTAATATATAATATAATAATAATATTTAAATATAAATTATATATATAATAATTATATAATATATGATATATATTCATATATATATATGATAGTATATATAATATTACTAATATATATATATATAGAATTATATTATATATTAATATATATATATATAATATATAATATATCTAATTATATATTAAAGTATAATTATATATTATATATATATATATATATATATATATAAATATAATTATATATATATATATATATATATTAATAATATATTAATATATATTATATATATAAATATAATATGATATAATAATATTAGCTAAACAAAATCATCAAATATATAATTAGAGATGTTAATATAATAAATTAGTATTAAAGTTGACTACATAAGGATACTTAGTTAGCTATCAGGTAAAGGCATAAGCAATGATTTTACCTCCGTGCATTCAAACCGACCCTACATGCGTGCGAAAATCTGAAAACCTTCTTACTGCGCCAAAGCACTATAGATATCACACCTACTATGAACCTACATAATAAAAGGTCACCATTCATATTAACCTAGCATTTATATGCCCTATAGATCTCAATAATTAATATAACTATTCTGAATGTTAATCTAGTGAGTAGTACATTAAAGTAGACTTTGAAGGTTATACTTATATATATATATTAGTATAATATCATAATATATATATATATATTATAATATTATAATATATATTATATATTAATAATATAATATAATATTTATATATTAATATATTATATATAATTATAATATTAATAATATATAGATATATATAATATGATATATATAGTATTATATATCCTTATAATTATATTAATAATACTATAAATATAATATATACATAATATAAATAATATATATATATATTTAATATTAATATATATTATATAATATATATATATATATATATATTATATTATATATCTATATATTAAATATATATATATATATACTATATTAATATATATATTATATTAATATATTATATAATATATATTATATATATAATTAATATATTTAATATATAGTATATATATATATCCTATTATATATATTATATTTATTTTAATGTTTATTTATGTATATTTACCATTATTATGGCAAAACAATGTCCTATCACTGTCAACTTGATGCTTATCAAGTGATAGTATTGGTGGTAGATTAATTAATATATCAATACATTAATATACCAATCACATTCACTACGTAAAAAGATCAATTATGGTAGGAAATAAATTTATCAAATATTAATTATTATATGTGGCATGAGCTGAATCGCTGTATTAGTATACTTATATTAGAATTCGGTCCGAAATCATGCGCCAGTAAAAATATTTCAAAATATATCTCTCGTCCCCTCTGGTGAGAACGGGGCGAGAGGTGAAAATCGACCTAACCCACTAGTAACCAGCAATCAGAAACCTTTTTAGTGCATAACGCAGTTGGTGATAGTGCCTTGTTCAAACACTAAATAATATAAATCATCTACTGCGCAACTAGAGAATACGTTTGCAGCCATAGTCTGATGTCTTTAGTTCGAGCTGCTATAAGTGCTAATTAAATATAAAAAAATTACAAAAAAGACTTAATATATAATATTATATATAATATTTAAAGCCACTGATTATAAATATGCAAAGGTGTATCTAACTATTAAATCTATATCATAGAATATATACCTTCCATATATATAATTAGCTATCCAGATAAACTTTGGTTGCAAATTTGAAGTAATATTTGAGTACCTCGACACTTACACAACTATTATGATAAGTCACTATACTAGTGACAGAAGGAAGTAATACAGAAGAAAAGACAGAACCGCACGTAATTGAGTTACTATCACTTCAAGTGACCTATTTTGTATTATTGTAGTATAATTGCTTAGGGGTGCTGGGTGCTTTGTTCTATATAGTTTTTTTTATGGATATATATATATCAAGAGAAAAATATTATGAGAACGTTGCATTAGGTAACTCTTGTTTGTTCTAGTATTCGTCGCAGGAAACTCATCATCTCTACGCACTCATGTCGTAGATGTGATAAGTACTAATAAGCTCTGCTTCGTTAAAATTAGCTTTGCCAATCCTATTTACAACTTCGTTAATAACTTTCTTACATTAAAGCCAGCACTGTTTAAAATTTTTAATTCTTTAATAGAATACCTGAAATTTTTTTTATTCGTGAGAATAATAATATAATAATATAAAATAATGACATACATATATATTATAAGTAGCTTTAGTTCTCTTTACCTTAACAACTCTTATTTGTGTTAATGTAAAAAAGATGTGCATATAATATTAACTTTGGCCATATGTTACCTTCTAATGGATATACTCTTATCGCTCAAAAATATCACTATATAGATATATATATATATATATATATATAATATAATTATATATATATATATAATAATATAATATCAGAGTATATAACACGCCACTATTAGTGATCTCCTATTACTTCTTGATAATGAAGATAATTTCATCCCCTCAAAGCTTACCTATTATCATAATTATCACTTTGATATTTTAGGATCTATTAATCTGCATTCTTCAACTAATCCATTCAAGTTCTTAGTGCCTATCATTACTAATACTTCTATTTAAACCTTAATGAACTTTCTTCTTACTATTAAAGCCAGCATCTGTGTCTATCCTCATACTCTAATTCATCTCTGCTTCTCGTCTATCTATTATTATATCTATCTGCTTCTTCTCTCTCATATCTATATCTATATTATCTTCATTATTTATCATTCTCTCTCTCATTTAAATTGCTCTTATTATATTTCTGATATTTGAATATATTTCTGATATTTGAATCAATGATAGAGTCATTTGTTTGAAATGGAGTTCTTTTAATTATTTGGAAATTAATCATAGTGTTTTTTCCAACATAGATTATTAGCATTACATAGCTTTAGTATCATATCTGTTTCGATTACATCTTGAGACCTACTGCTATATCATACTTATGCTCTCCTATATCCTTTTTGTATGTTAGAATCAATAGTGATTCACACCTTATGGTTTCAAATTGATCTGAATAACACCGGCGATTAAGTATTAATAAATTTTAGCTCCACTAATGTACAATAGTTTACATATCTATAGTCTAAAAAATTAATCTAGAGAGTAAATCTGTGGTTTACTTATAAAAATTAAACAAAGTAATAAATTCTTCCATATTTACAGATACACTACATTAGTTATGCATTACCAAATTACATACTCTGTTTAACTATGTAAAATTTTATAAAGAAGATTCGGACATGCGTAGATTTGTCAACTAAATTTCGACAAAGTTACAAAGTTTCCATAATCCAGTGTTAATGACAGCGCAAAATACAATATCTAAAAAATCAGAAACATACCAAGCAATGTTGGCAGTAATGAAAATAGACCCACAAAAAGTGTATTTTAGAGGTCAATAAAAATGGACTAATGAAGATTGTTATTAAAATTATACAATACATTCATAGATAAATAACAAAATAACAATATAGTATTTAGTAATATAAAAAGTATAATCTAAGATTTGAATAACAACTATAAAATCATTACAGGATCTGGTAAATACAAAATAACATAATCATAATTTAGTAACAATAATAACAATTAGATTTGGAACAAACTAACAATCAGATTTCGTCAATTATTCTTTCTTTTAACAATACCTTGAAACGCAAAAATATAATCTTTCAGAATATTATTAATCAGAATCTCTACCAAGCTATATGTTGGCAGTAATGAGTACTCTATGTATTCGATTGTGACTTTACTTCGCCTCCCATCTGACTCTCATTATTAACTCTCACACTTCTCTATAGTATTATTGTATAAAAATATATATATATTTATCAAACGTCTAGCACAAGGCGTTTGACTTTCCAATTAAGCATAATAACTGCCCTTCTTGCTGGACTACTACTCTACATATTTCTTCTATTCATCAATTAATATTATACCTGTCTATTGATATCCTAACAGTATGTAGAGTTAACTACATATACATTTAGCGCTATATCCTATATTGTAGACTGCAGTATATTGCTTCATAACAAAAACTAATTAAGGAAAAAATGAAATCAACAGAACCAATAAATTTTTCATCTCAAAAAAAAAAAAAACAATTATTTACATTAAATGTTATAATTATTATATAGATTATTTATTATGATCCGTTCAATAACAAGCGACAGAAACATTGAAATGCATGCGAGTGTAATAAACCCTTGACATATGAATGAGTCTATCTAGTGAGTTCTAATCACTTATTATTCATGTACATATGTGATACCTCTTTTGACCAACTATTAATAACTTGATAGAGTATATAATTTAGTGTTACATACATGCTCTTTGAGAAACAAACATTATACTGACTAGGTATATAGAAGTGTTTACATTACATGAGTATCTTATTACCACCTAACATTATACTTTTATATAGATTAAGGTAATGGATGTTTCATTATACAATATGATAGTTGCTTTATGAATCAACATTATTCATTAGATAAGAGTAAATTGAAGTTTTCATCTATGGCTACTTTAGACCAACAATATTTAACTGTATATATTAGGATACAATAGGTGTATCATTATATATACATATTCGTTATTTTGAAACAAACATTTAACTGTAGCTAATGTGGATTTTTCGATACGCAATCATGGCTTTTGAGCAATCATATTGACATAGATATATTATAAGTGATGGAATGGAGTTATGTTACACGCAATTAGGCTTTTTATTATTGACTACATAACCATATATATTATTTGAGATTAGAGTATTTAGAGTTATTCATCATTAGGTATTCATCTATTTGAACAATCTTACTAGAATAATGTAAATGGTGTTTCATTTATCATAATGGCTCTTTGACCAACATTACCTTGATGAATAATAATGGTGTTTACATTACTATGGTATCTTATGAACATACATTACTGAGATAGGTATAGTGGTGTACATTATATACATTGGTTCTTATATTTGAAACAAACATTATATACTGAGTATTATAAATAATGGTTGTTATACCATAAAGCACCGTTCGCGATGAAAAATTTTAACTGGGGGGTGTATGGTGAATACACCATTAGATGTTCTTTTGAACAACATTACTGACTAGTTAAATTATCTAGCTCTCACCATGGCCCTTTACTTAACTGGTCATTCTCTCCTACACCAAAGTAAAACTGGATCATAATTTAGCAAATAAGAATTTTAAAGATACAGTGTAATAACATTTAACACTTTCATTGTCTAGATTTAAATCTATAGTTCTCCGGGAGTTCTACTTCATCTACCAAAAGAAAATAGTAATATGTTTCAATTTCACATATTTATATTATTTGCTTGTAGATATTTAGATTTTTTTTTTAATAAGGAAATTACTATTTTTTTCATTCGTATTTGAGACTATTTGAGAATAAAGCTAATGTAATCAGTGTTACTCTAAAATGAAAAGAATTGTTCTAATAAATATTAATGTTGTGTGACTTAGAAATTTTATCATTGTTACAAAGATAAGATTTAGGTGTGAATCGCCATATTTCAATTTTATATTAAATACACGTCTTCCAGGAAAGCCGCTGCTCTATCTGTCATTATTGTGAGGTCTGATATGCGACGCTTTATCAATTTTGTTCTTGTCTGTTGCTCCGTTTGGCTCAAATCTTCGAAGCCTTCTAGTAAATTTGAAAGACTCGGGAAGCCAGTTCTCGAATATTCGTCGGATTGATTTAAAGCAAAACCTCCGTTTCTGTAAACAAATTAATAGTATATTTATAATAGCCAATATTAAATTATTTGATTTGATATCGGATACCAGAAATATTTTTTTCAAAG
>JABUQX010040679.1:12500-15691 GCA_015478945.1 Trachelipus rathkii
TACTATATAATATATATATATATATATATATATATATATATATCGGCAAGGACAGAGTAAATCGGGCAGTGTTTTAATTGTTTTAATCTTTATTAAAAATACATTAAGGTTGAATAATAATAATAAGATTTTCAGTTATTATGCTTTAATTGCATTGTATAAAGAAATGATGAAAAAGAATAATTCTCATAATGTGCCTCATTCATGGCCTGATTGCGACTCCTAAGTACATGAGGTATAATTATATAATAACATATTCAAGCTTAACGTTGAATATATTCTGTTATTAATTATTTTAGGAAAAATTTTAACATTTTCGGAACTGAATATATTTTAAAGAATGTCATAACACGATTTTAACCTTATGTGATTTAGGAATCAAAAAAAAAAAAAAAAAAAAAAAAAAAAAAAGTTTTTCTAGTTTTCTCTCTTCTTGTTTTTGATACCTTCTTCTCAATTTTTATCGTAATTGTCTTTCAAAGAATTAAGCATAAAGTTTCAAAAAGAATATTTGATACTAAACTTAATTCACAATAAAGCAGAATGTCCAAATGAAAAGTTTTCAGAATAAAACCACGAATTTTGAACGTGTAAAAATCTCTTGCTTAAATTAAGGTGTCTATGGTTTTCCGGAAGTTAAGTGAATACAGCTCGCTCGCTCTCTCTCTCTCTTCTCTCTCTCTCTCTCTCTCTCTCTCTCCTCTCCTCTCTCTATATATATATATATATATATATATATATATATATATATATTATATATTATATATATATATATATAATTATTATATATATATATATATATATATATATATATATATTATAATATATATATATACCTATAACATAAATATATATATATAATTAAATTATATATATATATATATATATATTATATATATATATATATATATATATATATATATATATATAATATATATATATATATATATATATATTTATATATATATTATATATTATATAAATATATATATATATATATTATACTATATAATATATATATATATTATATATATATATATATATATATATATATATATATATAATATATTATATATTAATATATATATATATATATATATATATAATATAATTATATATATATATATATATTATATATATTATATTATATTATAATATATATTATATATATATATATATATATATTATAACATATATATATATTACCCTTTGAGACCACTCCGGGTCAACTCCTCCCAATATTACTTACATTGGATATTCCTTAGCGTTTGGTTTGTATCTCTCTCCGTATTCTCTCCATTCATCAAATAGAGTTTTTTGGAACTATCTTTACTCCTGGAATCTTTAAGAATAAAAAAAAATTAAATTACATTCTAAAATAGAAAGTTTTTGGCTTGCTTTCTATTTTTAATGCTAAGTATTTTAGATAAAAAAAAATATCTAAATTATTCGTATTTACACTTATATTTTTTTTAATAATGAAAATTACATTAGTGTGTATTAATTAAATAAAATTTTAATAAAATATTTATTCGCAAAAAAAAATGTTAAAATCATCATCATCATCATCATCATCATCATCATCATCATCATCATCATCATAATCTCAATATCTAATAATAATAATAATAATATATAATAATATATATATAATAATAATAAAATAATAGTAATAATAATAATAATATGATAATAATAATGTAAAACATAATAAATGAATGGATAATAGTCAAAATAAGAAGATAATAATAACACGAATAATAATTCTTTTATTCTTATCGATTAAAATAATAAATAAATTAATAATATTAATAATAATAATAATAATAATAATAATATAATAATAATAATAATAATAATAATAATAATAATATAATAATTAATTTTCTTTTTAAATTTAAAAAGTTACTAGCCCGGGAGTAAATTACCAGTTTTGTAACATTTATAAATAGGTCTTGCATAAGAGGACTTCCAGCGATAGAAAGTTCGGGTCCTGAAGTGCATGAATCTGCGTTTAAATAACTAACTGCTCTGGACTGCAGTTTTTCAACATTTTCCTGAAAAGTAGATATATTTTTTAAATCAAGTTACCCTTTTCGCCATCATTTAGTAGAGATGCTTTACAAGTTTCAACTTAACTTACTTCAACCCATTCGGTGGAACCGATGCTCCAAACTCTTCAGCTCCCCATGAGCAAAATATAATCGTCCTCCGTGGTCTCCAACCTGGCTCATAAATTGAAAGTTATTCCTAATAAAAGTTTAGCAGTTTTGTCATGTTTAAATATAATAAGTTAAAACTTTCTCATCACTTATTTCTAAATGAAGGAGGAATTCTTACCTTCCTTTATAAAAGTCCCCAGAACTCTAGCAGTTTCGAGAATTTGAGCAGTACCACTGGATGGATCAACTGCACCGAATCCCCAGGCATCTCTATGGTTTCCAATTAATACATAGCGATCTGATTGAGGAGATTGTATTATTAAAAAGGTGCAGCTAAACATCAGTATATATATGGAAAGCTATGTGGACTCGAGTTCCTTAAGAAAGAGGTTTGAAATTTCAATAAATAGGGTTAAATCTATAAATTTCAAAAATTGTTAGTGGTAGTGTGTCGTCAAGTGGCATTAGTTTAAGTCGAAGAATTTAGAGTTCAAGCGATTCTAAATACACCCACATCAAGCCGATTGCATGTTCTGCTATTTTTCTGCTAAATTTATAGGCGACAACTTATTAAATCTTATAAACACTGAAACTAGTATTATATAATTAACTATACTGAAGACGAAAAATTTGTAGCAAGCTAGTAAGTAGCCAATTAGCATATTTTTTGAATTTGTATGACAATCCAATATTTGCATCAATTATTTATTATTCTCCAATATGTAAATTAGCATGCTTTTGAATTTGCATTACATTTTTACATCTATTCCAATTATTTATTATTCCCTAATATGTGCGAAACTACGCCACTGAAACTTACCCGGCTCTATGCATCCTTTAATAATTCCAATCACATTGTAAGATTTCTCGATTTTTCCAGAATTATGAGTAGAGAGAGTTAAGGAAACCTTCTCATTTTGACTATTGAAAAATGGGCCTAATTTGTACTTGAAATCTGGGTAGCCACCTTGCCAATCCTCAGGAGCAATCGGTCCACCCAATCTCCTGTTATATATATTATATATATAT
>JABUQX010040680.1:0-7500 GCA_015478945.1 Trachelipus rathkii
ATATATATATATATATATATATATATATATATATATATATATATATATATATATATATATATATATATATATATATATATATATATATATATATATATATATTTATTTCATTATTTTTTTTTATTCTTCTATATCATAGCTCAACTTTAAAAAGCTTGTTCTGAACCTCTTCTTCACCTCCTTCTCCTCTCAGGTATCCTATGCCTTTGCCTGTGATTACATTTGATCGGGTGCATGGGCTCCTGAAATCAATGAACGTTAGGAAGGCGGGTGGCCCGGATGGCATTCCTCCCCAAATTTTGAGGGAGTGTGCTTCCGTGCTGGCCCCGCCCCTCGTTCAACTATATTCTCTATGTCTCAATACTAATACTTTCTCAGTGTTGGAAGCACGCACATGTCCAACCTGTTCCGAAAAAGGAAGCCGCTCTGATCCTTCTAACTATCGCCCTATAGCTCTCACTTGTATTCTATCTAAGATCTTTGAAACCCTTCTCAACTCTCATTTCTTAGATCATCTGGAATCTCATTCACTTCTTTCTGATCGCCAGTACGGCTTTCGGCGCTAGAGGTCTACTGCCGTCTGCCGATATACTTTCCTATTTAACTGTATGGTTTTCTGCCCTTAGGAGCTACGGGGAGACTTGCGTGGTGGCGCTTGACATATCCAAAGCATTTGACCGGGTATGGCTCTCTCTCTCTCTGCTCAGGCTCCCCTCCTTTGGTTTCCTCCTTCCGCCACAGCATATGTCGTTTTCTCTTTCAAATCGCTCAATATCGGCTGTTGTTGATGGGGCGACTTCCTCTTCTTTTTCTATCAATAGTGGTGTTCTTCAGGGTTCTGTCTTATCTCCTACTTTATTCCTACTTTTCATTAATGATCTTCTCACCTGCACATCTAACTCTATGCACTCGTATGTTGATGACTCGACCCTTCATTCTTCAACTCATTTCAGATCTGCTCAATCTTTTACTTCTAGAATTGCCTCTCGTCTTAATCTTTCCGATTCCATTCTCGATGATCTGGACAGAATTTCTGGGTGGGATCGTCTCAACCTTGTGAAATTCAATTCTTTAAAACCCAACTTCTACAAATCTCCCTCTCTAGAAAATTCTCATTCTGTCTGGAAATCTCATCTCTCTGTTGATTAAATATAAATCACCCAGTATAACATAAATAAAATGTCTGGAACCTCTTTACGTCTATAACAGTTATCTAGAGCCTCAAAGAGTGGAATTCTGTTTAGACTGCGAGACTTTTTTTCCTCATCTCAGTTACTCCATCTATACAAGGGCCTCATCCGCCCTTGTATGGAGTACTGCTCTCATTTCTGGGGGGGCTCTGGTTTCACCCGGCTTTTGGATATTGTCGAGTCAAAGGCCAAAAGGCTTATAAACTGTTCTGCACTTTCCAGTTCACTTGACTCTCTATCTTTGCGGCGCGATGTTGGTGCTTTATCTCTTTTCTATTTTTACCGCAGCGGCAGGTGCTCGAGGGAACTTATCACTCGCTTTCCACCACCTATAAGACGCCCTCGTAGCACAAGGGGTGCTGTGTCAGCGCATGAGTTTTGTGTTGATATTGGTAACTCCAGGCTAGTTCGCTGCGGTGCTTCCTTCTTTCCTGCCACCTCTGTTCTGTGGAATTCTCTTTCATCTTCTGTGTTTCCTGCTGAATTTAATCTCTCTCACTTTAAAGCCTGCGTCTGTGCTCATCTGCGTAATTTACGTTAGTTGATGAATATCTGAGGTGTCCAACACCCCCTCCTTGAATAGGGCTCTGCCCGTGAGTGGTGGTGATAACTGTAAAAAAAAAAATATATATATATATATACGCTTAATATATTTCGAGTTTTAGCCTCAATCTATTAATAAAATTGTGTTACCAGGGTGTGGGACGGAGACCCAACTCAAATGCACCCCACCAACCTCTTTCTCCAACCTCCGCCCTTATTGAAAGAGATTTTACAATGGATTATATACTTTTGCACTAGTATTGAAATTCAAATATAGGAAGGTTGTGCTTGAGAAACATCAATTTTTCTGCCTTTTATGCTGAGAGTCTGTTTCTCGTTTCGTCATATATTAGCCAAGCATTGCTAAATACTCTCTCACTTGGTGCACTAGTTTTAGGACAGGCCAAGTATTTCCTTGCAAGTTTACTGAAGCGTGTGTAAACATTTTGCTTAACTTTCCACCAGCTGATAGGATCATCATTTGTCTCTAGTCGTTTTTCTTTGTGATAGTTTTCAATCATTTGCTGTATATATTTTAATGGGTGGCGAATTAATAGACTGTTCAGATTGAAGTTTTTCAACTGTAACTCAAAGTGAAGACTTAACTTGTTCTAATATTGTTACAAAAAAACTTGCCTTTATATCAAAGCGTTTTTCTAGCTCTAGTTTTATTACATCTTTCATTCTTTTTAAACTGTCATCATTTTCATTTGAAGATGGTTCAAAATGCTTCCTTAGCGTTGAGATATAAAGTTTGCATTCAGATTCATCTTAAGTATTTTTATTATAAAATTCTTTATCAAATCTCGACAATAAATATCCACGCAACATCCGCAGGGCAAAGCGCGGATGCGGATGCGGATCTTTAATAATGTTGCCTGGGGATGTTACCTGCATCCCTAATACATATATATATATATATATATATATATATATATATATATATATATATATATATATATATATATATATATATATATATATATATATATATATATATATATATATATATATATATATATATATATATATATATATTCTCAAAATAAATTTAAAATATCTTAGGAGTACTCTGTGCTTCCATAATATAATTTTGCATAAGGTTTAATACATTTTCCGTGTTCAAACCCGCTTATATATATATATATATATATATATATATATATATATATATTATATATATATATATATATAATATATATATATATATATATATATATATATATTTATATATATATATATATATATATATATATATATAATATATATCATATATATATATATATATGTATTATGCTGTATCATAATATAACAATATGTATATGTATATAATATATATATAAATATTAATATATATAATATAATAATAATAATAATAATAATAATAATAATAAATAATATATATATATGTAATAATAATAACAATATAATATAATAACATAACAATATATATATACTATTTAATATGTATATAATATAATAATAGTATATATATAATAATATATATATAACCAACAATAATAATAATAATAATAATAATAATATAATAATAATAAATAATAATATATATAATGTATATATATATACCGTATAATATAATATAATATATATATATATATAATAACCATAATAATATAATAACAATAACAATAATAATATTAACAACAACAATAATAATATTAATAATATAGCTATGTTTATGTAATAATAATAATAATATAACAACATATATATATATATATATATATATAATATATATATATATATATATATATATATATATATATATATATATATAAGGTGAGACAAATAGCAAATGTTAACTGAAAATAAAATATTTTTGTAGGTCATCTTTGTTGATCCACAGTTCAGAATCTTCCTGAGAATTGAAAATGTGATATTAAAAGCTATTAATACCCTTTGTGAACTAGGACTTAAAATAAAATAACACTATCGAACAGAAATCTGGGTCGGAGTCAAATAGTTCAATCAGTTTCATGAATTTTTTCTGAGATATCTTGTCTGACGAAGATGAAGAAACTAAACTTGATAGAGAATAGGACCAGAAAAGCGATTGAAAAAAATAATCAGCCATTGAAAGGTCTTCAACAACAACAACAACAGCAACAACAAAAACCCTTTAGGAAAATATACATTAGAATTCCATAATGCATTAGGTCATCCGAATCTCAAATTTAGCAGTTACCGAGGCAATCCCTTACTATCAAAATTTTTTTCAAGATGCTGCTTATATAGATACATCTTTGCCTCCCACTCAAGTGAGTGTTGAGCCCTTATTTTCGGATTTAAAAATAATAAAAATCAGATGTAAATACATCGTTGAAAGAAGATTTTATTGAAGCAGTTTTATTTTTAGGAAACCATTATTTTGAATAAATTATATTGCCATGTTTAAGCAATTATTAGTCAGAATAAGGGCTATTTTAAAAGTTAGGAAGAAAGTAAATGATAAATAATTTATTTAATTATATTTAAAATTATGTTTTCTATAAAATAAAGATGTCACTAACAATAATTTTTTTTATTATACCATAAAAATTATGTAACTTAGATTTAATGGCTTTATGTGTAACGGAGGAGCTGGATTCGTAGCCGGAGCCGGAGCGGAGCCGGAGCCGGAGCCGGAGCCGGAGCCGGAGCCGGAGCCGGAGTCGGAAAATTTGCCGGCTCCGCAGTCATATTTAAATTATATATATATATATATATATATATATATATATATATATATATATATATATATATATATATATATATATATATATATATATATATATATATAACTATATACATAAATATATATATATATACATATATATCTATAAATATATATATATATATATATATATATATATATATATATATATATATATATATATATATATATATATATATATATATAACTCTATATATATATATATATATATATATATATATATATATATATCCTTTACTTTCTACATATGTTGTTATTAATGCATCCTGTCTGCATATTCTAAACTAACTACATATTTTTTTTTTACAGCGTACAAAAAAGGGCCTCGAGGTTCAATGTTTATAATCCTATGACCCAAAGGACGACGCAACTGTTTCTTTCTCAGAAACGTCTTTCGCTATAACAAAACCGTAAGCTATGAATAATAAAATAATATACATTTGTAAGTAAATTTGTTTTTGTATTAGCTGTTCCTATACTTTTGATTGCTTTTATATATATTTGGTATCTTATTACACGCATTCTTTTCTACACTTGTTTTGGAATCTTTGGTCAAATTTATCAAATCTAAATTATAGAACTATAAACACACATACATAAACAAACTGTATACTCGCATACATAGAAACACACACACACACACACACACAGACACACACATATATATATATATATATATATATATATATATATATATATATATATATATATATATATATATATATATATATATATATATATATAATATATATATATATATATATATATATATATATATATATATGATAACATAACGCAAGGAAAGTTGCAAACACTTATTAGACAACGTTTCAACTCCTGATAAAGTCATTCTCAGGTCTACAATAGGATAAATACATATATAAATACAAATGAATAAATAATTATAATTAAATAATGATATTTACTTACTATTCTTTAGGTTAACAAATAGAAATTCAAAACAAAATATAATAATCTGATCAGTAGATAATATTTACTTTAAAAAGGAGCCCACTATGCATATACTTCGAGAGGTGAAGACTATATAAGTCAGTGATTCCCAACCTTTTGCAATTCACGGCACCCTATTTGAGGCTCTGGAATTTTTGAGGCACACTTGTTACAATAATAATAATAATAATAATAATAATAATAATAATAATAATAATAATAATAATAATAATAATAATAATAATAATAATAATAATAATAATAATAGATTTTAAATTTAAAATATCTATAAAACATACCTGTTAAAATTTGAAAGCTGGTTACTGCGGTTTAGAATCGATTAATAATAATATTAATGGAAAATTTGATGCTTGGAGCACAAATATTGTATGTTAGGTCTGATGTTTGATAACGCAACACGCATATTTTCCTAAAGATTCAACAATCTATTTCTTGTTTTGCATTTTATTGTTCACACAAGTATGATGTTGAAAATGGCAAAAGGAAACTTGTGGCTTTTTCTACTAGGTTAGGATACTCCTTTTGTATGCTAAGCCAAAAAGAAGTCACTGATAAGTTAGTCTTCTCAAGTTTAATTTTCAATAAAGAATCAGCGCAGAGATCATTAAATTCGTCTCCTTCAGTAGCTGTGAAATCTAGTTCTTCATCAATATCTGCCATGTGAAATGGGGAAACAATCCACTCAAGATTCTTAACGGAAAGAGAAGGAAGGTACTTATCTACTGCATATTGCAATTTTGATAAATGATCAAGAATGAGGTCTTATAGCTCTTCCTCGCCATTACATTTCGAAAATTTTAAAAGTGATGGAAAATTTGAAAAATCACTTTTCTCAATTGCAGACTTCCAAGAAGCTATCTTTCTCATGAAACCTTTCATTTTATTAGTTGAAGAAATTATTGTTTCATTTAGTTTACTAAAAATATCTGACAGATATGACAGCTGTAAACACCAATCATCATTTTGCAGCAACCTAATGCATCATGTTTCTCTTTCTCAAAAAGACTTTTAGTTCCTCTTTGAGTGTGAGAACGCGGTTTTGTACTCTACCACGAGATAACCATCATACTTCTGTATGTAATAATAATGAGATATATGGTGCATTCATTTCACAACATACTTTTTCAAAGAGTCTACACTTCAAAGGTCGCGATTTAATGTAATTTATCATCTTTACAACCTGATTTATAACTTCAGCGAACAGCTCACCACAATTTTTCCCTACTAGTGCTTCTCTGTGCAAAAAGCAGTGAGTTATTATCAATGATCCATTTCCTCTAAAGCTCGAGCAGTGAATCCTTTATACTTTCTTGTCATTGATGGTGCACCATCAGTACATATTCCACAACAGTCGTTCCATGAAAGACCATGGTTATTGAGATAGGAAGAGACGGAAGCGAAAATATTGGCGCCGGTACTAGTTGTTTCCAACTCTTTGCAAAACAAAAACTGCTCCACGATATATTTACCGTCAATAAATCTACAGAATCCAAGAAGCTGATTTTTGGCAGTAATATCAGTACTTTCATCTATTTGTAAACAAATTTATGGTGAGTTTTTATTTTATCTATGACTCGTTCATTTACATTTAATGACATTTCAAATATTCTACGGCTAATAGTATTGTTTGAGAGAGGAACCTTTGAAATTTGATCTCCCGCATCTTGCCCAAGTATGGTTTCAACGATAATTTTGCACGCCAGGATAATGATATCCTCTGCCTTTGTATGCAGGATGAGGTTTCAATTTCTTGGCGAGTAGTTTGGCAACTTTAAATGAAGCTTCGAGAACAGTGTCACTTGTGGTAAATCTCTTCAACATTCTATTACCAATTTTCTCTTGATTTTCTAATAGCCTTGAAAAATATGAGCCGGGTTTCTGGGATACAACTGGGTGCTTCGTAGCAAGATGTTTCTTAAGTTTGCTGGGGACTATGGCTTCATTGCTTAGCGTTTCACTACACACTAAGCACAGGGGACGTGGATTATCTGCATCGTTGTTCCATGAAAATCCGTAAGACAAATAACTCTAAATACGTTCTTTTCTTTAAAAGAAATTCTT
>JABUQX010040680.1:20000-48857 GCA_015478945.1 Trachelipus rathkii
AGAGAGAGAGAGAGACGCAGAGAGAAGAGAGCGAGAGAAGCAAGAAGAAGACGCAAGAGAGAAAAGAGAAAAGGAAGAGCACGAGAAGAGAGAGAGACGATCGCCCACGAGAGCGACGAGAAGAGACGGTAGAGTGAGAGTGACAACCTTGAGAAGTGAGAGATTAATGGGTGCAAAGGTAGTAAGACGCTAGCAGCGCCTGTGAAGTGTGAGTGTGATGTAGAATGTGAGTGCTGTGAGTCGAGTAGAGTGAGTGTATCTAGTGGAGAATGAGGAGATGAAAGTAATTCGAGAGAGATATAGCAAAGAGAAGGTAGAGCGAGTGAGTGAGCTGAGTAAGCACGAACAAGATGAGTAGACGTGAGTATAATTTAAATGTGGTAAAATAACGGCATAAGCAATTCAAGCTCCAAATCCTTAATATCCTATAAGATATTAGAGAAAATATGCAAAAGAGACAATTACTAAACTGCATTGCTGCACAAGGAATAGGGACAGATATCTAAAGGACAAAGAAAAAAAGCCTGTTTAATTCAGATATCATAAAATATGCCAGAGCCCATTGGAAAGTGGACCCTCTGAGTAAAAACACTGGATCAAAGATATACACAATCCTTGATAACAGTATGGCCTCACTTTGGAGAGCATTCCGCACCCACAACGCACCAATTGACAAATATTTGATGTCATAATCACTTCTCTACTTTATTTTTTTTCTACTATATTCATAGCACTGTTCCCATATTTAGCTTTTCTATTCTAAGAATTTTTTTCACTTTCAAACTGACTGAAATCTAGGTTTGTTAAAATGCAGAACTCGTTCTATGAACCTTTTTTCATTATATTCAATTAAACGATCTTCATTTGTAATTTCTTTGAGAATTTATATATATATAAAGGCCTATATATAAACTTTAATTTCAAAATAACCGTCATATACAGATTACTTCAGCTTATTAAAATTCTACAAAAATTTTTAGACTTCCATAATAATACCTAGACAAGCTATTATTTAAACTACAAAAACAAACCATAATGAGTAGAACAGATCCTCCACCAAGTGATAGACTTATATACTGCATGCCTCCTTTAGAACATTAATTGTGGGTGACTATTTCTCTTAACTATTATTATTTACCTATTATTTATGATCAAAACTCTAAACCTACTTTCATACTCAAACTCTTGATACATCACTAGGGGGACACAAAATATTTTAAACTCATCTTACGATTAGTGTAACCATATTACATAATACCACAATAATTATAATCCCACTCTACAGGGAATTTAAATCACTTATAAAGCATATAATCAATATTTAACAAATAGCCATTAACTACTTAATTACAAGTAGTAATTTATAATTTGTATCACTATTATACTTTCGCTATATACTAAATATCGTTATAAAGGTAATAATACTATTCAAGTAATATATATGTCATCTATACTTATTTAAATAAATATCTTATTATTATTTATATTACATTATATTACAGTCAAAGGTGTATTTCATAATTACCTGTTATATCTATTACAAAGATATCCGTTTCTTATAGCCAACTTTTATACCCGCAGAAATATATAATATTATTGATCCCTTTCACTACTACAATAAGTTATATACTTACTAATAATATATACATCAGTGTAACTGAATCACTAAAATTAATTACTATGAATCAAAGCATTGCACATCCAAAGAAAAACGATCTTATACAACTTTTCGAATGTTAAATTCAGATTACGGTAAAATATATATATTCTAGTCATACATCAACCAACCACCTATATCATCTCACTCACAATACCATTAAGTATGATACTATCATCCAAATGTCAAATAGCATAACTAATACGTCATTACATTGAGATAATGTTAGCACGCTGAGACATGTTATATACTCATTTACAGAATAATATTAGGTTATTTAATATATATTCCCATGCAAACAATCGTAATATTACTCCTCCACTCTCATTCCATGTGTCACAGTTATACGTTGACTACATAAACAGAAGGAGTACTTTAACAAGGTAAAAATAGAAACGTCTAAAGACAGCGGATCTCGTTTCTGAAGAGTAGTGCACTATCTACGCGTTATATTCTCATATCATTGTGAAGCAGAGCACTATAATGGGACGGGAACCATTCATCTGAAAGAAATATAAACTTGCTTGAAAATTACTCTAATAGCAGTATTAAGAAAGAAACGGAATAGCGAAGCTTCCATCCTCCTCTCACGAAATGGTTCTTCTTGAATCAACGTTCATTCTTAATTTAAACATAGAGTAAAAGAATAACAAGTACAAAAGGGTTTTAATGCGCATTTACGACATGATAACAGTTTTTCTTGAAACTTGTAGAGGGTGCTATGAGGATCCTTGCGGTACTCTCACTCATCCTCTCTCACTCAGACATAATTACAATCCGAGAACAATATGTCCAGAAAAACACACACACAACACACAAAAAAATCACATACTAATTAAGAAGGGTGGCTACAAAACTGACCACTCACACACAACTACCAAACTGAATTTACAAGAAAATCAAACTTCAAGGAATGTATCACATAAATTAAAAATAAATAACCGATAATATAGTGTGGCAATAACACAGAGAAGCACTAAGAGAGATATGTATAATAGCAATACAGAATACACAAATGAGATATGACGAAAGAATAACATCGAAGAAAACACTTTAAGAACGAGAAGGAGAGCACACAAGAAGATAACGAGAAGCAGGAGACTTCAGAGAGACAATTACGCACATAAAAACGCGGTATCCCAGATAATATATACCCAGGACACCGCCCATAAGAGTGGAAGTTCTCACTTCACAGAACCGGACCAACACGTAGAGTAATTAAATGGATGCAGCCAGGAGAGACACAAAAGAATCAAATAAACAAAAACAATCATAGAAAACAACAACCATATTACAAATATAATAAGAAAAAAACAGGAATATCTAAAACACAAATTAAAGACTTCTAGGCCCAGATTATCGAAGTACTCATCCTGGCAAATTATCGAACTCGCCATTTCGCCTCTAACAATAAGCGTAAAGAAAAATCCTTAACCATTAAACACCAAACAGAAACCAATTGTACGACCCGTCCTCAGATGGTGTATCTACCTTTATCTTAATGTGCTCTTCTAATATATAGAGATAATAACGTCATAATTGTTATATTGGTTAAGACATAACCAAGCATCTCTTTGGAATTAGTGCTCTTCTACACAGTCAAGCTCGATAATCGCGACGATGGCTAGACGCGATTATTTAGACTCGGAATACCATAAAACATGAAAACTATCACTTGCATGGTCATATATTAAAACAACATAAGCTGTAATACGGAGTCATAAGCCTTCTCAAGCATAAAAAAGTGTCTGATTAAGAAAGAAGGGCCAGAATACTATCAAGTTAAGTATATTAAAGATTATTGTTTGCCAGAATAAGATGAATTCATAAAACAGAAAAAAAAAGAAAAATAAACTAACAATAAATAAAATAAAATACAGATAAAAACTAAATAAAAATATAAAAAATAACTTCTTCTTTTGAAATATATTGTAAAAATAAATTAATGTTTTCCATGAGAAAAAAAAAATATTTAAATATTGTTATATTGCTTTTCTAAACAATTAATTAAAAGAATACCCACACGAAATAATCCTTCATTCACAATACTCAATTATGGTACAACTCGCAGAATAATAACACTACTCAGTCCATTCAGGATCACGAATTGTTCTAATATAATAATATCATGACAAAACATCGCATTATATTCAAAATAATATTCAGTTTAGTAAAAGAATGTTCAAAGTACTGGTTCGAAAAGTCTTACAACATTTCATACCTTTCAAACTATCTCTAAGTGGGATCTCCTGAACATCTGGTCTCTATATTATAATCTCCTATTCTTGTAAGCATTGTTCTCAATGATCTCTTCTCGAAAACTAAATCTCATCTCATCTCTCAAGAGCAACAGACTCGACGTACTTAAAATTAAAAGAACAAAAGGAAGTTTTTCATTAAAAACAAAATACTTATGAAAAAATCCTCTCATGTGAATATAATGCTAATCATTACAACATTGATTAGCGAGAAATAATTACCGCGCAACACAAAAAAAGAAAAAAAACTGCATTGGAAGTGAGAAAATATATATTAAACACGGTCTATCATTTTTATTTATTATCCACTTTATGATAGCAAAGAGCAAACTTTGCTAGTCAACTCTGGATGGAATTATGGTGGACTAAATCTAACTTTATAATATATAACTTATCATATACTATAAATTAACCCTATTACTCCTATAAACTACCAATAACTTACATATATAATACGTATCATAACTAATCAGCAACTCACCTAAATAAAATACACTCAAAAGTATAATATTAAACTATATATACTATTAATTATAAATCAATATAAAAAAAGAAAAAATGGAAGACGAGAGAACAAAGCAGAAGGATAGGAGTAAAGAGAGAAGAGGAGAGAGAAAGAAAGGAGAAGATAACCGAGAAGTATAGAAAAGGAGGGAGAGAGAATAGGAGAGAAAAGAAGAGACGCACGAGAGAGAGACGATCAACGCAGAGAGAAGAGAGCCACGAAGAGAGAGCAGAACGACAGAGAGCGAGAGAGAGTAAGAAACCAGAGATCAAATAGCAAAATCTTCAAACTATTTTTAACTCTTTGATTTACTTTTCACCCCTCTCTAGAAAACTTCGCAAGAAAAAGCAAGGTGAATTAAAATAGATATTACCATTATTATACACTATTGTAATTGTTAATTACACTTATTAATTATTGATGTTAGTAAATAAAAACTAATTAATTAAACGATCTATTAATTATTAGTACTAAATTATTATTATATTAATTATCATTAATATAATGTTAGATTTGATATAAAGGACTCAATCAACAATATAAATATATCACTAATACACCAAAAACACTGAATAACCATTCAAATAGAGATATTCTCGTTCTTTAACTTACAGCCAATTTGAAACAACTAGTATACTCACTTCAGTGAAAATTGTCTCTGCGACGAATCAAATTATCCCGCCATGATATCTCTCTCGCAAATCAATATAAGCCAAAAACAGCTGATAATATCTATAGTAGATCCTCGCCAATCTAAATCACATCATTCCATAAATGCCAACAGGACAAATTATAATAATGCAAACTTACCCAATTCCAACTTAATTGTTATCTATTATTTCTTTCTAATGCAAGTATGAACAATTTCGATATATTTAAACGATTGCCAAACCTAACAATAATTGGTCCACCACCAAAAGGACAGCATATGTAAACAGTTATCATTGTCCTTTTAAAAGTGTCAAAAATAACACATCTAAAGACAATATCACTAGAAGTATCAATACACTTCCCAAAATGCATAGAGCACTACCTATGCTTTATACAAATATCAACTACTATAAAATAAGATCAGTGATAACAACCACCTAATATCGGCACAAACAAACAACAGCACCTTACAACTAGCTGCCAGCAAAATTCAACTGATGACACCTATCTCACAACAAGATCTTTCTCTCGAATTATCACTCTTCTTCTTCTTCCCTCATACACTCCTCTCTCCTCCACTCATTAACTCATCTACATCTTATCTTCTACTACTTCTCTCAATATCGTCTATCTCCTTCTCCATATCTCCTCTCTCACTCTCCCTAGCATGCTGAAAGCTGCACCCACCAACTTAAAATATAACTCATAATAGAATAACGCTAAACAAAATATAAAACGCGGGAAGAGATACAATCATCTCACCACAACCGCAACACCGTATAAGAAATTTTAGACTACATCATGTACTTCTTCCTGTACAAAAAAATAGATTAAATACCTCTACAAAAACACAATAATCCGTTGACAAAAACTCTCACCAATTATAGAAAAATAAAAAAAAAAAGGAACAATAATAAATAAGTAAAAAACACAATCAAGTTAAAATAGAAAAAATACAATAATTGATAATAATAATTTAACTAATCTACACAAGATTATTTTTCACACATCATATCAATATCACTAGTCATACAATACCAACTCGATAAAAAAACTAATCCAGGACTACACTAACCCCTCCAACAAATTATCTACAAATATACCACAGGGGAATTGAAATATAAATCCCAATAATTATTATAATATTCTACTTTATTATATAATACAATCATAACTAAATAAATGGAAGCCACAAAATCCTCACAATGTAACATAACTGCCTATAAACATTTCAATAAATATAACGAAAAAATGCAATATACTCACCTCAAATAAATAAAAATATATAATCACAATGTACATAGAAAAAATAAATATTACCCATAATACCCATAATACTCAAATAACTAACAATAAACCTCATAAAATCACACAACAACGAACACCTAACCCATGCTAACAATATCAAAAACTTCTTCCATTAAATGAATCACAGCCGATACTTCAAACTAATCTACAATATATATAAACTATGATTATCACTATGCCAGTTCAAGTGTGGATCAAAAACTGCCAAAATTGTAATTACATTACTCCAGAATAAAAAGCATTAAATTACATGAAAATCGAATAGGCAGGAAACACATACAAAACATTTGATGCAAAACCATTTCCCGGCAGTTTTATTCGAAATCTAACTCTTATACCAAATAAGTGCCTTCCTTACTACACCTCATATAAACGTATGACACTCAACAATTACCTATCTCCACACATCCTATTTAATACTCATCACTATTGACAACTGATGGTTCACCTAATTATTTCTTAAGTCCATATTCTATCCTACTGTATCTACTTTTCCTACATTACTCACAAAACTTATTTAATCCTATACACAGTATAACATATAATTATATCATAATTTAATCTGATAAAACAAGGTCATTGAACTATGGGCAATCTGTTTTATCCCACAAGAAAATTTTCTACCAATATACCAATAAAACTGAACACAAAAGGCCTCGAAATCCAACGAGAAACACTCTTCTCCCATCCATATAAATATACATTATTTATAAAAAAAAAACCACACATTATAATCTGAATATATATATTTATTAACATGATATATATCCTTTCATGCAAGAAATATTATTGCTAATCTTCAATCAAAAAATTATAACAAGATAAAGATGAAAGAGCAGAGAGCAAGAATACGAGAGACCGAGAACTGCGGACCCGACAAGAGAAGACAAGACAAGATGAATAGAAAGAAAAGAAAAGAGACACAGAAGCAAGCACAGAACATAGAGACACAGAGATTGCAGAAGTAACAAAATTGTCATAGCATATAAATCAACATAAGCAATCGTGGAGTAAATATATACATCATATAACAAGCACCTCAAAACTCCTTAAACCACCTCACTATTGAAGCACTTAAATATCAAACAACAAATTTAGAGCTAACGGTACAAAAAAAGCTTACTTAAAGAACTATGCAAAAAAATATCGAGATAAAAGTGACAAGAATCCTATAACACAACAGAGAATAGACGTAGACAGGAAATTTTCTCACCCAATAAACACCTCGATAAAATATAAGCCCGACAGAACGAAAATCACCTGATACAACACTGATCCAGCACACATAATTAACCATTAATAGAATGGCTTTGAGGCAGATGGCACCCACAACACCAAACCAATTTTCGTTCATCTTAAGCACCCCATTTAGTATAAAAACTCTATATAAAATTTTAGACTTATACTAGTACTATCGACTATGACACATCATCACTATCCAAAGATTTATTTAAGAAATACACACTATCATTGCAATTATACATTTTATTTTATTTGTCAGAGATCTATTATAAACCATATAATATATTGACATCCCTCTCACCATATCAAAAATATGTCTTCACACACGATCTAAATTACCATATGTAACTCATCTTTGCTAATAATGACAATATCACCCTTTACATTCTGAAATTTAAAATATAAAAATACACAACACTAGCTTTATTTAACTCCCCACTACAAAAACCCGTAATAAAAAATATAATGAAAACAAATGCACTTAAAAAAAAAGTTAACAACGTTTCACAAACAATAAACGTCACATTTCAAAAGACACCAATCTTACAGTTTTCACCAAAATACAAAAATTAACAAAAATATTCCAATACAAATAAATCATAAAAAAATCACAGTAAATCTTAATCACCCAAAAATAACTTATATAATGATTTAAAAAACATAATAATAAATGCAGGCACACCAAACCGTAACTAAATAGGAGGGTGCACGCAACAATTCTAGCACAAAATTCACCACTATCGAGAACTTCACGATTAATGTACTTATACCCAAGAATGCAATTAACAAATGCTGATCGAACAACGAATAGAACACCATTATATCTAGAAACTCCTATTAACATTTGAAGATACACAAATTTTTATACACAACCCTATCACGAACCCTCTGCGACACCATATTTATTGAGACCTTATATCAACTTTTTGGGAGGAAATCTTGACCATTTGTTATAGGAGATAAACCCAAAATTTTATAAACCATAGCAAGACTTGACCTATTTTGAGGACCTTATTAACCATTTTTATGAGAGGGCCAATTATGAACCTATTTTTATATCGAGACCAGAAATATTACCCTATACCGAGTCATTACCATGGGATAATATTTGGCATAACTGAATAATATTATTATCTTAACCTTTTAGAGAACCCTATAATAATTTTTGAGAACACCAAATTTTATGGCAACAAAACTCCGGGGGGGTGAGGTATAGTAAAACCCTCACGAGAGTACATTGGGCTAAACACCTATAAAAAAAAAAATATAATTTTTGGTCAAACACACTCTAACTCAAAATACTGGTTTTATCTAGAGAGTACAACCCAAATATCAATTGCTAGAGCAAACCTTATATACTCCGAAAGAAGAAGATTGACGCTGAAAAGACCCAAACCGGTTGCGTAAGACAACCCCGTATGTACTGCTTGCTACACCAAAACTAATTAACAATAACATAATAACTAACACCAAAATCCCATACTATCATATACGCCCCCCCAATAACTATTTCGAAAACAACACTAATATCCACCAAAAAAAAAACAACTGCAGGATCCATAATTTATATCAACATGCAAGACCCAACCCACACGCGCTACATCCCTGCTACAACGCAAAATTTGATAATATCATCGTTAGGCATTGCTTAGACAACTCTTAACTGCTATTTGATTGTCTCACGTCACCGTAATATTTATACACTTAACAAATAAAATCATTACCTAAACGAACAGGAACCTAGACCCACAACACACAGCTATATGAACCAGAGATACACCAAATCATCAGAGTACAATTTGACCTCGGTATTTTTGTGTTATATATCACCAACCTTGTGAACACAAAAAGAAATAAATTTAATATTGAAGTTCTAGGGATATTATATGCACCGTAAATGTGATTTGAATAGTCAATAAACCAGATTGTTTGATGAACCGAACATGATATAATGATAAGACAACCCAACTTATACGAGCAATTATGACAATAAAATAACTATTAGGAGAGTCACTCATGTAAAATGGAGCCCAGCTAATTGTTATTATAAACCCTCTCACGTGGGCCACACACACGTCGACACCTATTTTCGGTTCCTGATACTTAGAAACGTATGATAGGATCGTAATCATATTAAGTCTATGAACAACTACACCAAAGCGCGGGCGAAACAGCACACACACACCACACACATCACACAAAACACACACTACACACACCACACACACACTAATACATACACACACACAATCATCAAACCCATGACCCTGAACTATGACTAACTACAGCCAGCCTAAGGGCACCTCACTCATCACAAACCACACCACAAATGTCACCATGAATCTTACACTCACACAACAAAACAACCAACACCACCACTATAAGACATTTCATCGAACCACCCCTTATCTCAAAGATCAACAATCTGAGCAGCAAATCCTCATCACCATTATCTTACCACACACGTATAGACTCAGCACGTAACAAACACCATCAAACGAACAACCACAAAGAAACAATGCTCTCTGAGCTACTTCCGCTCCTCACCGCGGGTCCATAATATAGCTAGAAGCCACTCTACATTACCTCATTTAGGCTTCAATTAATTACCTTCCGTACAAAGTCGACGCTACAAATTACATTGCCCTGTGACCGGGAAACAAAATGAAAGACCCTTGAAACATATCTGTTTTAGGCAAACCTATCTATTTTTCGGCGGGCGCAGGAAACCAGTGACTTTGATAATGATTACAGCAGAGCACAAAATTTTGCTATAGCCCCGACCAGATCACCATCAGCGGATGTTGAGGACATAACAGTCCCCAAAAATTCGATACCATGCAAGAACATAACTTAGAATACCGTCAAAACTTAAAGGAGCTCCCAAATAATAGTGTCTAAAAGTATGAGATGAAGTAATATAATCGAAACAATTTACAGTACAAAGAATTGGGAAACGAACTAAGAATCCTCTCAGATATACTCAGATGATTTGTAATAAATGAAGAAACTCGTATAAGTCTACATGATTGGACTGCACATTCACCAGGCGTGACCGTAAGCAACCAGCGAAGTGCCATGAATTGATATGTTACACACAGCCAGGTGAGGTGCACCGGGAGAGTGCCAACGCGAACGCTGCAATAAGCACTAAGACTAAGCAAGGTGCACAGCGCCACAATAGTGCCACAAAACACGACGAAGTGAGTTAGACTACAAACCCACCATATAGACCAACGCGACCAAGCTGATTGCCCGAACGAAGTTTAACTATATTACAAAAAGCCTTATTATTCAAAGAACATCCCCCTAGAGCCCGTAGAATGAGTCATAGATTCATGGGGTGTAGAGATCTACATCCCCTAATAATAAGTGTTATGAGGGCAAATACGAAATGGATGTAAAAATTACCATACTGCCAAGAATGCTTCCTTACATTACGAACGTTAGTATTTTACATAAAACTTATCAGTGCATCGCACAGTATATATAATATTAAAAACGAAGTTACAGGTCCAATTGAGAAACAGATGAACCTCAGCAAAAAAACGATTTCACACAAGAGTCCGAGCGTCACACGCGAGAGTCAGTACCCCCCTCGCGAATCAAACCGAGCCGCAAGAGTACACTGGCCTCAATATATCCATGATCGCCAGAAGAAACCATCACAATCAAGACGCTCAAACTAATTAAACGCGTAATGCCTAGACAAAGAGAGACAACGCGTGCGCCGAGCCGCAATAATTACCAACAAGCCGTAAGCCACGACAACGAAACCCTAAGCATCGACGTTCCCCGCGCCAAGAAAAAATATAACCGAACTTAAAAAGAAAGTAACGAAGGGCACCTCAAGGCATCCCTAAAACGTACAAACAATAAGTTACAGAACAGTTAATAACCGCGCGGGAATCGTCACAACCGAAATAAAATACCTGAAAACTCAACCACAAAAACTGCTAATACAGACTTATCAGCCAGAAAATTCCTTCGTCTTCCTTTCAAATAAGTCACTCTACATTGAAGACATCACTCACACCATTACCATCCCGATATGACACCCTTAGGAAAAAATTGAACAGCCTAACCACCACAACAATTAAGTATTAGCGAAAATATTAACATCAAAGGAACCTTAAAATCAGAACGTTAACCACGTATTTTTGACGCTCCCTAATACAATACCGTTGTGATAAACTACGGAACACTAGCCATTATACACGTCATTAAAGTCAGTGATACACATAGCTCAGTAAAAAACGATCACAAATATAACGTCTAAAGCCAACCGTCGGCAACAGTCAGCACGACGAGAGTAACGGGTACGAAGGAAGAGGTCGCACTCAAGTTGAACACACTCAAACACACATAGGGTGATTAGTATCGCATCTGTAGACTGAATCGGGTATCACCACGAAACTGTGCGCATATATTTAAAGATAATGGTCACCAATACTACTCGACTCCGACTCATTGCATTAGTTAACATTCTAATCAGCCTATACCTCCATGCTGCATTACTGCCATTACTACTATGCACTTTAACCACTGCTTTATAAACACATACTCAATTTATTCTCCATTTCCTTTATAGAAAGCTTTCGATAAATACAGTCAAACACAAAGGGCGTACACAGATCTAATCTACAAGAGTAAATGCGAATAGGAGTGTTTAACACAGCAACACCAGCTAACAAAAGGGCCACTAATACATAGCGGAGCGATCAACGAAATATGCGCATTTTGATCAATTTGTGACGTACTGCATTTACCGAGCTATACACACTCTTTACTAACTTGATTAACATGAGCACTATAAACTAATGTCAGCATACAATAGATCATTAACTCAACACACTTTTTACATGAGAGCTATTCACCAACTCATATTAAAATTACCAATTAACAATAACTAATCCCCACAGTCAAAGTAAAAAGGCAGATACTGAAAAATAAGTTTATATATTCAAACCAGAAGACTAGTATATAATCACAAATCCGTTAATGGTGACCTATAAGCCATTGACCTTTAATGAACACCCACCTTATAAAGCTTTTTTTTCTTAGCATTTAACTACTGCTTTCTACATACGACAATTATGGCTCTTTAACTTTCCTGCTTTATCATTGCTTACGACTTCTGCTTTAACCTGCTTTAACTCATATATTTCAATAATTGAACAGTTTCACTTTTCAGGCTCTTTTAGATACTTTCTCTATTCTTTGAGCTTTATTACTTTTTATTTATTTCACTTTCTCTATGTGGTGTAAATGTTTTTAAGACTTTTTAATTTGTTAATCTCTGATGAATGAACAAAAAATAAATCCTATATCGCTAGTCCTTTCTTGGTTCAACCTGTTAAAGGCTCATTCATCTTCGCAAGTCTTCAAATTCTAACCAAACAATTACCGATAAATTAATACAGCCTCCCCAGGAAGACATAGTACACAGACATTATATCTTCTAAGTTCCTCAAAGATACGATAAGGAAGCCCGAAACTATTATTTACAAAACATATATTACCAAGTTTGCAAAACTTTTAATAAACTCATTATTCATTATCTACTTGAGAGGTATGTCCTCGTGGAACAGATAATTTAAATATTACCTGAGTCGCTACCCTTCCTTCTATACAGAAGAATAGCATGAAGAGGCAAACCGACCAGACGTGATAAAACCTTTATATGGATGTAATATATTATTAAATTGAAATGCTCGAAAATTAAAAACAAACAGATCTCCTCGGTGTATAAATTATACATTCATATGTCCATAACAGCTTTTATTGACACAGGATCGACAATATCTTTAATTAAAATAGAAGATGTGATTCCAATTATGAAGGCGAAGAGGAAGGCGAAGAGGCCTCTAGCACCGTTATTTGATCAACAAAATTAATTGCTATATTAGTATGAATTTAATGCACAAATTGAGAATTTATGTGAAAATAGCAGAAGCCGTTCCACCAGTTTACGTTCTCAACCATCTAAATACTCTGTGTGCTTCTCGCATAACGCAGCGATTATGTTTTCTATCAAAGCAGAAGCAATGATGCGAGTCGGATTCCTCAATCCTTAACACACAAAGATAAACCACCCAGACTTACCCTATCATCCAGCACAGTTATATTCTTACTCAGGTTCGTCTGAGCCAAGGGAGAAGACATGATCATAATTAATGAATTGGCAGACTCAAATGTTTGCTCTTCAAAGGAAGAGTTCTTAAAAGTATATAAAGAGCTTTACCTCAATCCCCCACGGTTATTTGATTGTGTGACTTCTCCCAAAAATCAGACACAGAGTGCTGCTCCGTACCAAATTCTGCCCTATGAGATAGAAAATGTTATACATACCTGATAATGAGTGCTCTAGTTGCAAAGTATTTGACCTCTTAAAAAAATTTAAAGCTGAAACCTTCTTGAAAAACGTAACTAATTAGTGAGGGATGAGAAAATTCTCAAGGCTGGTGTACTGAAAAGCCTTCCTAAAATATCTTATAACAGGAAAATGTTGCGCCTATTAACCTGAACTCCCAAAGTGCAGGAAACTGGTAGTTATCTATAAATGAACAAACTGTGGCTGAGGTGGAAAATTAAAAATTGCTCTTCAAAACAAATAAAAGAAGAAGTTTACTGACATAACACGAGAGGCAACGACTGAGTCCTCATACTATCCTTGAACATTTACCCCTCTCACTCCTGTTATAAGATCGGCCGCCTGCTATAGCCCAAAATTGCTTTGTCACACTCGCAATGGTATAATAACGAAGAGAGTTTAGCCTGTACCCCCTCCCGAATAAAGTAAGTGACGCCTGCATAGGAGAAAGTGAACACCGATCAAATAAAATATACTCAATGAATGCGCAGATTAACAAATTACGGACAATGCATTACTGTCAAACATCCCAATTCCAGATTCTCAGATTCTCATCAAAGTACCACAATACCCAACACACATCTAAAACATCGGTTCAAGATTACATATCGCGCCAGCCATGCGCAAAGGAATCCTACAATAAATACTCTGCAAAGCTTCATATCTCAACACCCACCCGCACCCGTAATTTACAAAAACGACAAGTAATATTACATAACGCCATCATAAGCACATGGACATCTTCACACTCTTATCAGCATAGACAGCAAACATGTTGCACCATGCAGCAATAACACGTAATAATTTTGACGCACTCCTCTATATCATAACGCCAGCCTCATCAACCACCTCCTTACGAAATATATGAGTCCACTAATCACAGTAACACAGCATACAACACAATTCCACAGACGAAGTCCATAACAAAGGATACACATCAACATTTCAGCACGCTCAATTTTTCACCACATTTCAACATCTCATTTCATGAGAGAATCAGCACGACGGGCGGGGTGCGTAGCTACATTATGAAAATACCGACAGCCACAAATGGTGCCAGCCACTACAATACATAGCATACCAAAAATTAATAGATCTTCAAGACTGCACGCTAACACCTAACTACTCACCTACCGTATCCTCAGCGCCTACACAACACGCACGCGATCAGACACGCGAGCGAATGTAGATTATACCTCACTGAACTCACCAATTAAACTTCGAAAGGTGAAAAAATAGAAGATATAAAAGGATATTTTACAAAATAATCGATCCCATAAGATGGAGTTTTAGGAGACATTACCTAATTTAGAGGATGCAATCAAAAATCCCGTGAACATAGCTTTATATAGCTAATGTAATCTTTGGAGATAATGTTCAAAAGACAACATGAACTTCGAGAAATCTAAAGCAGGAGGCAGAAAATGTGAATATCGACAGATGGTAGAATATTCACAGGGAACATACACAATAATGTCGTGAGTATTTAGCAATAAGACTTTGGATCAATCTCTCACACCGTATGGACGCAAGAAGTAAGGATTCGTAATAGACTAATAATAAAACGGAACAAGTTAATCAGGAATCGATATCAAAAAAATCCAAGACAACTAATCGAAGACTATTAATTTCACACCCCTATAGAACAGTTTGTATACATCATATATAAACAAACTCATGACACCGCCGATTAGCTAAGACACTTAGATTAAAATTACCCCAGTACACCGACCTGACCCACTAGATACCAGTATATTACCATTAAGTAATAATACAATCATATATCAGTATATATCATAGCACTATACCCATTATTATCGAGACAACTATAAAATATGAATTACACAAGCACAAAACAAAATGATTGCAACTTACCAATCGCCCTCTCGTTACCCCGCCCAACAAATATCCCGAAATCCAGAGATAAGATTCTTACAAAAATAGAAGCTAAACGAGTAGTGACATGGAAAATATAAATTTAAAACGTACGCGAGTCGCACTCAAAGAGACGAAAAATAACAGAAAAACAAACCTAGTAAAGGAACAGATGAATTTAGTTATTGATTAACATGAGAGTTTAATTTAAAATTCAATAATGATAATATATACTATATAAACCAAACTAATATAATATATATCTAATTAATTTAAATTGAACAAAAAATACATATAACATAAACATATACAAACATACATATACATACATCATAACGATAATAATAAAATTATACTATATTCAAATATCAATCAATATATTATAATATTAATATAAGATATTATACCACACAGGAGAGTAAATCATATACTATCATAATAATAACTTCATAAGATAAAGTATAATATATTAGACCTAGCTATAGTACAGTGTACCATTAAGAAACTAAACAACCCTTGATATTTAAATAAAAATTAAACTACTTACTATAGACCGACCGGGGTTGGAATTTTGCCAGGGCCCAAATAATATATTACTAGATAGACATTTTTGTGACAATATTATATTATATATATATACATTAATATATATACTAAAAATATAATATATAAATAAAAACTAGTATACTATATAATACTATATCTTAAATAATATAATAATAATAGAAAAAGTATAGAAATATATATAGAAAATATACAAAAAAGAAAAATTAATAACATCATAAATAAATATAATAGATATCGTTTAAAGAAAATATATAATATAACACATATAATAAAAGACCGGCTTCAAACCATCTCAAGCTTCAACCATAATTCGATTAAATCATCAACTCTTCCTTCACACGCAATTACACGTGTGAGAACTCAACGATATCAACAATGCACGCCCGCAACGAAAGACGTAAATGAAGTGAAACATTTAAAGAGAGTAGCCACAAGAAACACTACTCCAAACACACAAGACCATTCTGCACATGCAGCTATCTAATATGACGTAGTACGCAAACCGGTCTAATAAATGTCTTTCGAGGTCTATATCCACATCGATGTGGAGCAGGGAAAATTCATCAAAGTATGACTTCTCTACCGCCGGGTAGATTACTATTAATATTTAGAGAATAAAAAATCCGAATAGATTTAACAAAAAATTTGAGAGCCATTAGACAAAAATAACTGGGTATAACCATTCTTCCGTAATTCAGCAAAAACGTTATTCTTGAACAACGAACTAACCAACAATCAAATCAAGAAAATGGTATCACGCACGAAGTGTTGTTTTACCACCGACACAATTTAACCGTAGTGAACGGAATCAGCGCTACTTTACTCATCATAACAAACAATACCAACAAACTGATTATATATTACAAAAGACCACACTTGTCCTACAACAGAGAGCTCATATAATCGATAACATGTCTCAGCAATCACATCAGATCGAGCATAAAAAAGTAAGCACTCTCAACTATTTATAGGTAAAAGTGAATTAAAATATACTCAGTGTGCTCCTATAAAATAGCTATTAAGAAGCAGTTTCTCAATCACACATCCGGGCCCACATTAATAAATAAGGTGTCTTGTTGACTGTAGACAAAAATTCGAGATCTAAGTTAATACCTAAATAAGCTGTGTGGAACAAATTGACATAGACCCCCACGCCATATAAAATAATTAGCACGTGATAGAAACCACTAACAGTTGCGATGCGTTTGAAATATATATAGAGGAGAGAACAAGAAAGTTACGCGAGACCCAGGCCTATAAAATCATTTTGGATCGCAGAATCAGTTTAGAAATGGAATTCAAGGGCGAGAGCTTCTAGTGCGCCTTAGATCATTAGCTGGAGTATGGTATTCAAATTACGTACTAATTAAAACAAACCAATAATCTACTGTTCTCGAGAGTAAATACAACAACTGAGCGAGCAATAAAGTATGAAAAGATAAATAACATAAATACAAACAGCAAATATTAATGATGAAAACGGCATCGTCATAAAATGGTATCAATAAAATAAAGATACAATAATAAAAGATACAAGTAAGAACTTTAGAATAATAATTTGTAAATTATCATATTGCATCCGGAAAAGCGAATATCAATGCTAGATCTATCACATATTAAATGAATACGGTATATCTAATAGCAATCAAATGAATTCTATAACAATGTCAGACGGATCTATAGAAAGGCATCTAAGAGAAACACTAAGAGAAACGAAAGAAACATACGAGATGCAAAATAATGGAAGATTGGATATTACAGAAGAAACAGAAATATAAAAGATAAAATTCAGGCGTATAAAAATAAATATTGCCAAAGGATATGTTAAAAATCTATAGATGGACAATTATAATTACTCGATTAACAAAAAGATACAAGGGTTTTTAGAGATAGGAAGATATAATATGTTAGAAAACCGGACTTATGAGAGAAGCAAAATCATGAGAAGATCTGTGTATAACATAAGTTACCACGAAAAGGATTATAATCAGAAAAACACCTCAACCTCTCTGTACCCCACACTCCATAAGTCCGTAGACGCTCGAGTAAGCTAAATGTTCAGATAGTTGAAAAAGAAGGTTTATCAATTGAGAAAAAGGATAAATACCTGAGAGAAAACATATGTTGCCAGACAAAAATCATGAAAACCAATACACAAGGAACAGACGATTATTACTACTTTCAACCTCGTATACCAAAGTCATGGAAAGTACAAATATACCAATTAGCGAGATAATAAGGGATACCTAAATAATACAAACATGTAAGCCACATAATAGAAGTCTAACCTTTCGGTATCTGGAAAAAAGTTAATAGCAAGTATTACGACGGTATCACGGTAAATATAACAAAGAAAGAATTACTTTGTGGGGAGAGAATAAAGTGGTAAGGGAATCAGCAGAATTCTAGACCAAAATTATAAAACAGCTCAGTTAACAACATCACGAATCTGGCAATATATTGATACAGTACTTTCACGCAATGAAAGTTTAATAGTAAGTCATATATATTAATACAACTAGATCGTTAAGAAATAATGACATTTTTCAAAATCGACATGACTAGATGGGAGAATTTAGAGATTGAACTTACACAAAATATTAAAAAAAATATTTTCAAAAATTTTCTGGCAAGCACTGACTTCCATATTTAGTCAGTTCATCTCGGCATCATATGATGGCTTCCGATGATTATAAATTACTGAATTTAAAACACAAGGTTTAAATCACAAAAATATCATAGCTACTTCGGATATATATTAAGACATACCTAAACATCTAGGGTGAACAATTATATTTACGATAAATACTCAATATTACCAAAAATGTATTACAACTCAGAAAAACAGAAGGGAGAGACAATTATCCTTGAAGAATCCCATCTCGTCCAAGGAAAACTAATTATGAGAGGTAGAGTGATAATATGTTACTTTAAAAATAATGAATAACATTGTATTTGTAGAAATCACACATTTTACTCGTCAAGACATATGTACTAATATCAGGGACTCGTGATTTAAAAAACGCATGACACGTACATAAGCAATAGTGGATGAGGCGAAAGAAGAACATCAAAAAAACGCTTGCACAATGGATGTGTTGAGACAGACCACTTACAATTCACGAAACAACTACAGATAATCAAAAACATCGAGTCGAGTTCACGAGAAATCTAAGTAACTGGAAAGTATACGAGGACCACAAAGTCAACGAAATGAATCTAAATCATCAATTTATTTGAAAGGCACCACGCAAACAAAAATTCTTAGCCCACAAACTCTAATGGTACGACATACAATAGAATGAATCAAATACATCGCACTAAATGAAACATTATGCTTGCACCTATATTAACTATTCTATAGATAAGAAGTTAAATATGCGGATGAGTTCCCATTAGGGCACTTTAACAACTAGACATAACGATAGGTGTCATGCTATTTTTAATGCATATGACACAGTCATTGCATGGTGATGACAAAATATATGATAACAGAATAGTAATCACACATGACGTTTAGTCGGATCTACTTGACTGCTATTCTAACATCAACGCATTGGTGAATGACGAACACAACTCGAAATGGCCACGATTAACCCTAATGAAGATAGACGTCAGGTATGGAAGAGCTGCTTGGGGACCAGCTAGTACACAGGTTAAGGGATCTCTAACACACTAGTATGTTAAATACGAGACCGGACAATGTTTTTCACGAATTTATAGCACAAAAAACGACTCCAATCTTTATGGTGAGTAGAAGTTCCATAACACCATACTTCGTTAACTGATGCTCGTTAGGTTTAAAACTTGGCCGAACTTAAGTGTCAGTAGTAAGCTTTTTGAATTGTGCATATAAATTACTCATCTGATACACTGATCATACCCTGTTACTATTCAATCGTTTACACCACATACCCTATTTCATTTCGATACATGAACGAGGTTCAAATTAATTATGGAGGTGGTTTCTTTTTCTTTGCTCCTAATAAATACTGTTTTGAGTTACAGGACAGACCTCCCCACACTCAGCCAACAAGAAGACATAAAGAACAACGCGAGTGAATAAAAGAGTAGTACACTACTCGCCATAGGTCGATCCTGACTAAACATATTCAAATGGAACGCACATGCGAGGAAATCCGAATTAGAGAAATGAATAGTTCAGTCCAATTAAAAAATAAACAAAAACACTAAACCCAGAGATGCTCATTCATAAGTAACCAAGTGTATGCATAATAAAGCTCCTATAATGTAACTAACAATCAAATAATAATAAAATACCAAACTTCGATATAAGATAACAAGAAAATACAGTTACAGTACTAAATGAGAAAGATCCAATAAGCAATTATATGGGCATTGAAAGAATCTTGCTGGAAGTTCAGGTATAAGGTAAAAGTACAAAAAAACGGGCTCCTTAGGTTGAATAAAGCCAATACTGAACATACATGAAGATATGTCGATACACACATAAGAGAGAAGAAACATAAAATTGCAATGAGGGGTGGTTCCGTAACATAGTGAACATAAGTGCATCCTGGTTGTGTCACAATTAGTGATCGCATGCAAGTACACTTCGTAATCGCCGTCTTCACGCTCAAGCAACCCCCCCGAGATTCGCGCTTAGAATATAGAGATCGCATCTCCGTACTACTTTTTTGACTCTGTATACGCCGAGCGCCTCTATTAGTAACAAGATGTAGAAGCCGAAAATAGACAAAAAACTTGGGTCCGACGTATGTCAAGTGCTACTCCATTGTTGAATGAACATATACCGGTGAACAACCCGTAACAGAGAGTGCACACATTGGCCCTCTGTCACATCATGGCATTACACGTTGTCTTGCCTCAAAGTTGTAGCTGAGTTAATAACGATAAAAACAATTTTCTTTAAGACACGACAGAGATTGCAGCAGCCCAGAATAGTAAAGACTATGGAGGACTATATAGAGCGGCAAGAGCACCTGTATTGGGTTGTCCTAAGAGAAATGGGATTATTAAAGATGCTTGTCAATGGCCGAAAGTCATTTACATAAACAGCCTTCGACAAAAATCATACACGAGTGATCACATGTAAGTTAAGAAGAGAATAACAACGAAAAGTGGTGCAAGCATATATAAGTATTATGCGGGGAAAAGTGAGAAAGATCATTATACAGGGGGTGCACGTGTGAAAAAATGAAAAATGGACGAAGAAGATGCAATTCAGGAATATACAGTTATGACCATGGCCGCGAGGAACAGAGGGAAACCTCCAGAGGGGGTAGGCTTGTGAGTATAAGAGCAGATCACATTATACGAGCCCGAAGCTAAGTTAGAAGACGAACAAGAAACGAGCGCGCAAACAAGAAAACCCCCTAAAGGCAAAGAGACCGTGCCACTACAACTGCAGCAAATGGTACTAGCAGGAGAGAAAGAAGGAGAGCCAAGGAAGTAGGTAGTAGGAAAGCGAGAGAAAAAAGAACCAAAGAGATAACACGTTCGCATGTAACTATCAAAACACACACTGAGTAGGTTAGAGAGCGTGAACGTTAAAGCAGAAAATTATAAGGAATTGTATGACATCCGGTCGTACATTTCAGCACATAATAGGAAAGAGACACGTATTTAGGACGAGGCCAGCTCACTTGTCAATTATCAGCGTATGAGAACAGAAATCGGTTGGAAGGGGGTAAAAACGACGAGATACTATGAACATTAGATGATTCCATCGAAGAGAGAGAGCATCATCTGACGTTAACTATCAAGGCAATACCCGGAGGAGACATTGAGCTCCACAGTGAGAGATAGATCGCCGTTGGTATGGAACCACAGTCAGAGTAAAATAAGCGAGGACCCTGAAACCAATGATACCACGGACACAGGCCATAGACACAAGCTCGATCGACAGGGCATATAGTCGAAGAGAGGAAAAGCGGAAAGAAGGAATTGTCATAAAGAACAAGACTAAGCGGAAAACCGAACCCACAAAAAACTCTTAAAGAAAAAAGATTGATTTATTTGCCTATTTAATTGATAATTTGGAGGCGTGATGACTAATCATCGTAAGTGCACAAAAATGAGAGCAGAGAAGTTTAAACCGTTAATTTACGATGTGGTGTTAATAATTAAGTCATAACTGACAAATAAGTCCCATCATATATATCAGACCCTGATAAAAGAATGAGATAAAACACTGATTCATAATTGGTAGATGGGAAATCGGTGCACACATGCAGTCGACTCCATTGCGCACATGCACCTAAAAAATACATGGTGAGTGCATGTCTGTCATCCAGAAAAGATAACCGAGTGCATTAGCATTCTCATGTATAAATATTGCTCAGTAGCTAGCAAACTGCGAGACGATATAGAGGCAGCTGTCTATCCTCCTGCCATTATATGCAAACCACGAGATCGTGACATAACAGATACACAATGAAGCGTTAGCCGAGTTCAGCTATTATAGATATACTGATATCAAATTAAATTCGGACCTCTGCAATAATATCGAGACACGTAAGCACCTACCCCCTGCGGAACGCCTATCATACATGTTCCTCACTAGAATAACAAGTATGTGACAAGAGATCGAAGACAACACCGCACCTTGATATCGTGATATTGACACATAAGCATATGATGGCCCTACTAAAATTGAGTTGTTTATACTGCGGAAAACCAAAGAGATAAAGGTTAAAGAGAGTATTAGCACGGTTACAACACTGCGACCTCCTAAGTGGTAAAAAAGACATCTCAATCGAACCAACTCCCGCTCTACCTATAGGTCGAATGAAGATTCGTGATAATTCATTCAGAGCAATAACAAAATCAACACTCAACTTGTATTCTGCGCAAACCACAATTTTAATCGTAAAACAAAGTGAGAGATCAGTTTGGAGTTAAAAAGCCTTGACGATTTCAACAGGGATAAGCGGGGAACTCCATTAAAACCTCAAGATTCCCTTCCCATGTAAATGTCTACAGTAAATGACAAGGCTACCTTATCAAAAAGGAATGCTATTAGTTTAGTCGACCCACCACTTGTTCGTAGAACATTCTCAAGGTTCGAGGAATGAAAAGCACAAGCGTACGACTAGCACTAGAAAAGCACAAATAATACATAATTGCTACACACATCATACTGGTAAAAATGCTATGCAAATATTATTTATTCAGTTTCAAATATGAAAGGAAGGAAAGCTAGAGAGCGTCACAGTATGTAGGAAGCATAACAGTAGACCAACGCAATCGGCTATATAATGCTATAAAAGTCACCAAAGCGTATGACTTACTCGCCAAGGGATTAAACAGTGGTTATAGAAATTGTACCTAACATCTAAAATCTGTTGAAGAAGGTGGAACGCTGTAGTACTTCTTCTGTCTGAAGACTTTGCAGGAGTACGCAGAACATACTCGACGTATACTATCATCATACCCAAAACGAAGGACTGTGCGAGGAGATATGGAGCGAATGAGAGATCTGTGCAACTGCCCACCATGCGAATTATGTACATGAAGAGTCTGAGAAGTAAACATCAATTATTAAGTTCAAAAAATTCATAATGCATCAAACTCGGGGAATATACCTAACATCGGCGTCCATAAAATAACAGCTGAAAGCCGCCTACGGCTATAAACAAATACGTTACATATTGAGTTGTCCGAAGAAACTAGTTTCTCTATATGTTGCGAGTAGACTATTTCTATCTCAGTAAGATATGTGGCAGCAGCTCCACACCGGCAGGCCGGCGAAGGTGCCGGGACCGCTCGCCGAGGAAGAGGGGCGAAATGAACTCCGGCCGAGATGATGCTTTGGAAAAAGAGAAAGGGCATCACACATGCAGAAACTTTTAGAACGGGAAAAGAAGATAGCGCTCATTTTGTCGAATATGAAAACAATGCGCACTCCCGTCTTGATATACTAAAACGCCACTGGAGTTGAGATAGTAGGGCGCAGTGGCTGGGAACAGCTCAGAAAAGCCAGGGGAATCAAACGGGGCATCAAAATTAAAATAATATGTTAATCAAACAGCGAGATATTAATTTCGACTCAACACGGGAAAACGACCATAAGGAAGGACAACCAGGAAAACACGAAGGAATCATCTGAGTATGAGAAATGTGCCTAAACAAACGTTCATATTGTGAGATAGGAAGGACCTGGAAATTTACCCACAGAGATACACGTAATTAAATAAGGCATCCCCGGAGAAAGAGATTAAGCTGAGATACATAGAGGAACGCTCGATTTAGGTGGACAATGCCAGCGCAACATACCAGTAGAGAGTATGAAACATAAATTAGGTTATACCTATAAATCACACTTTCGGCCTTAGGGTACCGTGCAAGTTTTAGTATGAGGCCTATGTAAAATGGAACACTGAATTTAGCTCAATCGACGCGAACAGCGATTATAGAGATAATTTTTATCACGAGCACGGGACAACTAATATAATACACGAGATCCATTTTAACGGAACTGTGTCAAGATAGAATCAATTAGCTCGCTCTGGCAAGAAGTGAAAGTCGATAGGAGTAAACGCATAGGAAAAGGGAACAGAGTGAGAGCAACAGGCCTTGTTCACATCACTCTATGCGATAAGTCACGAAAGAATAGTCTCTTAAGAAGTAAAGTGGCGATTATATTAGTAAATTTGCTATGAAAGAAACCAGAGAAGCATAAAGCTCCATATCGTCCGGCAAACATACTTATCAACTTAAAACGTCATCGAGTACTAGTTACAAGCCAAGTATAACTTCGAGCACCAATCAGATATATAATAACGACAAACAACTATTCCATAGAAAGCGATATAGTACCACACTGAAAAATTGTGTGAGGTCTCTATTAAACAAGTCCTTAGATGAACGTCGTCGGAATGTTTCTTTTATGAGTTTGAGAGATCTAGAGCACAGGACAGCACTCGTCTCGAGCTGGATGAGTAGGACAGATCGACGAACTCACCTGGGGGAAAAGAGCTATGCCCTATCATCACGAAGAATGAACCTTCATGATACTCTCATTGTGAAGGTTGTATAATAGCATGATGCGGTAGGAAAAGAGCTTCACCAACGAATCCGCGAGTATAATTATAGTTCATATCATTATATAAACACGAAATGACACAACTATATATATGTGAGTTTAGGTTTATCAGTATGTAAGAGCATTACAAATCTCACTCAGATGTTTGAGGAGTAGCAGTGCACTATAACGAACGAGTCTTAAATCTCACATGTCAGATAACTTGAAGAAATAGGAAGGCTATATGTCATGTAGCATGATTTCATCCACATACGAATGTAAGCGCAAGTTAACCAAGGAGTCTTGGAGAAGGTGGGTTCATCGAACGCTCCACACAGGATCGAACTCAGAATGGGCAAGGTCTGATCCGAGAGATTTCCATACTTCCTATGGAGCTTTTCCGTATATTAGAGTCGAAAAATTAAAGCCAGTTTGATCTAGGAGAATATAGAACCCTGATCTGATCAGAACCATTAAAAACTCCATACATTGAACCTATAAAACCTAATACTTAGAGGACACATAACAGTCCATCACCGTCCCAGCACGTGCTATGAATAATCTATAAAAAAAAATGTATAATCGAGCATATAGTCGCAGAGGTTCGCATATAGAGAGATGTGTTTACACTCCAATCAATTCTAGTATAAACCAGAGAGCTGTTCAAGCCCATATGAACTAAAGCGGAACAATCTCGGATAAAGTGATAACTATTGAGAGGTATGTAAATACAGATTAAAAAAGTAGATATTCTCTTGTATAGAATATAAAAGATAAGGTGTTTGTTAGATTAAACTTGTTTGCAAACATAAGTATGTTGGGGATGCTATCAAGGTAAATTGGAAAAGCTCCATAGCGTTGATTTGTGACAGTATTTCATGAAGATTAAATGTACTAAGGGCAAAGGACTCTCCGAATTGCTTAGATATGGAAAACCATGCGGCGCACTGTTGAGCTGCGGGAAAAGTGTCGCCCCTTCTACAAAAACGATCGTATACTAAAAATTAACGGGCGACATGCATAAAGACGGGGAAACACTTGACCAAGGGGCTATTTCGTAAAAATGAAAATTGTCGATGACAATTTCGAATTAATATTATTACAAAAGTAAACGATGTCCTTATTTCATAGTGCATACAATTAAGCCCGAACCTATGTGTGTAATTGGTGTTAATATATCTACAGTGGCGGGAGATGACAGCCAAAAAACTAGACAGAAAGTATTGAGCCAGCAAAATACTATCAATAGAGACTTAAATAATTATTGAATAAGGCAGACACAGAAAGAAACTAGTTGAAAAATTTCAGTAAAACAGACCAGAAAAATTGAATGCAAGATCATGCTTGTACTCAGAAAAAAATGTATAAAAGAACATAATTTTAACAATGAAGAATGAGTTACAGTACGGCCTGATTGAACACAAGCGGAATATAGTTGATAGATAACACATTAAATAGGGCATGATGAATTGGCTGTATTATAAAGACATACACTAACAGGAGCGCGGAAGGAACTATTGCAATTGTGACGTTCACATCAGAATTAAAAGTCAGCAAGGTGATTTATAGGGACAGTTGCCGAGCACACAAGACAGTAACACAACTTACCACATCCAGGATTAGACAACTAATAACCCCACGTTAAACAATGCATTAAAAGAAAGCACGTGCCCGGACATTGTCAGCAGGTTAGGTTAAACACTATGACCGTCGAAATAATAGCACTCCGGGAATATCGGGCATATCGCCTGCCCAATATCGGGGCACTTGTACACACGTACATGGACAATTTGAAGCAACGTCTGTGGCGAGGATAACGTGCAACACGGCAGGAGTATGAGCGAAAGAAAAATTTAGTGAGAAAAAGATTAAAAGGTCAGACTGTAAAAATCGGGGATTGTGCAGATTTCCAGCGAGGAAAAACTTAAAACGTGATAAAGAGAAATCTACTCTGGTTCTTCACAAAATGAAAGCTATTTCGCTTTCTCAATAAAAAAATAGGCCTTAGAATTTGCGTATTAGCACTCAAGAATAGAAATACAGAGAATATTTCGCGAGAGACTGCTAAAGGATGACTGAAAAAGAAACTGTTATTCAGAGAGACCAACAAATAAAGAGTATATAGAACCCAGTTCCACAATAGAACTGCTTTTATTTATACACACAACAATCGAGGTGAGACATAAGCAGTAAACCCTATGCAGCACTAAAGAAACTCACAATAAAAATATGCTACCAAAAACGCAAACATCCCGGCGATCCCGGCAGGCGTCTTAGGTAACACCCCTCCGTCTGATCTATTAGATTTTAGTCGCTTGAAGCACACTTAAGACAATGAGCTGGTTAAGGTACAATCTAGTGAAAATTTCAATCCCTACGAGAAGAATGGTTCTCTCAATAAAGAGCTTGGAGGTGAAGGAATTGTAATACATTGAAGGAATGTCTCTTGACATTCCTGGAGGGGTCGCAAAAGAAGTAAATGAATAAAACATAATCAGCACCTTGCGGAATTTATTATGCTCGCCAAATAGGTGCATCCTATGAGAACTCGAGATTAAGCAGTAAATTGGCTCGGAGCGAAGGAGTTAAAGCGTACACAAGTCATAACATATAAAATGCAAAGACGAGTCCCAAAAGCAGAGAAAAAGATAAGCGGAAGCATGGGAACGCAGCAAAGTAGTATAACCAAGAGATAAAAGGTGAATAGTCAAAAGCAGTAGGCTACTATTGAAGACTGCCAATGTGGGGGAGGGTGCCCACTGTTAAACAACATACTAGGTGTTAGAGTTAGAGACTACACTCCCTAAAAAAAAATTCCATAAACATTGTAGATTGAAACCTATGATAATTATAAAAAACAAATGAGCCAACAGAATATACAGGAAGGACTGGAAAGTGTAATTTAATAAAAGGAAGTAGTAATCTCCCCACAAGCAGTCCCACAGGCCAGAGACGCAGCACCGCCCTTTTAAAATAACAAGAGATCTCCACCTCGTACACATTGTACCGCAGTTACAAGAGAGAATTGTGAAAATGCAACGCAAATATTCTCAGTATACCGCCTTACGTGGGGTGCCCACCTTGCTACCACAGTCACCTAAAGCTTGGGCATGAAACCGAGATTTTATATGCACACAAAAGACAGAAAACCTCCATGACTTAGAATAGGAGTTCTCGGTGATTACCCTACAATGCGCTCTGCGGCAGAGGTGAGTAGAGCCATCGTTCAACGAATCGCGGTAATATTCATCGACGCCGTGCAAGGTGGAGCATACCCCAGCATCGCGAACAGGCAGGGAGGCCTACGCAGGCGCTAAAGCTGTAGCGCTGGCAAAGCGCAGCCAGCGAGCACAAATACAGAAAAACAGAGAGAGGCGGTTACGACACGAGAGAGAGAAAAAGAAAAAAAATAAT
>JABUQX010040682.1:0-5000 GCA_015478945.1 Trachelipus rathkii
AGATGGTGTGGTTGAACAAGGGGTAAAGAAGAGAATAAATGAAAGTAGTTGAGAAGGTTTGGTCATGTGGAAAGGATGAATGATAGAGGTTGGTTTAAGCGGATGTATAGTGGTGAGTGTGTGGGGACCGACCGGCTGGGAGACCGAGAGAAAGTGGATTGAGTCGTGAACGAATGTCTGAAGGAGAAAATGTGAGTTTGGGCAGAGGCGAAGAATAAAGTGCATGATAGGAGAGAATGGCGGGTTTTGTATGGGGGCATGGTGTGGCCCAGCCTGGGCCTGGGGATGAACCCTTACATTGACGATTTTACCATAGTGAGGGTCCGTCGCGGTCCCATGAATGCTCTAGGGTGGATTTCTGTCTGTGACGAGCTCTCACCTAATTAATGGTAAAGAGGGGGCGGTAAGGCTGGCTTTCTTTCGACGTTTGTCCATGTTCTCCTACTGCTTGTCTTTTCCGATGCTTGTACAGCCCCTTACCCCAATCTGGGGCAAAGAGGAAGGTTGAAGAAAGAAAGAAAGAAATCAAAATGGTTGAGATTTACTCAGATATGAGATCAGTATATAAAAAAAAACTATATATATATATATATATATATTTATATATATATAATATATATATATAGATATATATATATATATATATATTATATATATATATATATTAATATATATATATATATATATATATATATATAAATTATATATATATATATATATATATTATAAATATAATATATCTATATATATATATATTATATATATATATATATTATATATATTAAATATCTTAAACTAAATAATTTATATTTACCACCAACTTTTATTAATTAGCAAATAAATAGATTAATTAACTTAATTTTATAAAACTAATAATTAAAAAAGCAATTTGTGTCTAAAAAAAATATAAAAAAAATTAAAAAATCTCAAAAAAATCAAAAATATCCCCAACCCCGTTCATACAGTCGTCCCTCGTAGAGCGCGGTCTTATAGAACGCGATCTTGCTATACCGCGGTTGGCAAAAAGATAATAAAAAAGAAAATTAAAAATTACAAAATTACAAAACTAAAATTAAAAAAAAATGTAATACATAAGTTTAAATGATAAAGAATTAAAATTAAAATTGCAAAAAAATAAAAAAAATACTACATATGTTAATATAATGAAATGAAAAGAAGAAAAAAAAAAAGAAATAATTTGGTGAGCTAAAAAGGCAAAAGGGTCAATTACCGATAAAGATGTATTTCTCAAAAAAGCAGCCAATACAACCTACAGATTCTGGACTGCCTTCATCTCTTACACCTTCAACTTCAATTACAATTTGAAAGAAACTATTTTTGTGCTCAATTGGCTAAACTTTAAAATTTTATATTACACCTCAGGCTATCAATTTAAATAAATAAAATCAACACAGTTGAAACTTTACATTGGTTTGTTACATTGTATGATTTTTCATTAAAAAAACTTAAAAAACTTTTTGCTTCATTTTAAGAATGTAGAGTACGTACTGTAATTTAATAAATATCCTACGAATTACCTAGTCAGTAAAATTATGTTTATGAATTGTATCTGTAAAAACATGTATCTGCAAATTTATCAATTATTATTAAGGATAAATAAATACTGCTACTATTTTATTCACCTTATACAAAGGGGAAAAAATTTTAAAATTAATGACTTTTCAGGGGGTTTAAAGTTAGTACGCGATATCGCCTATAACGCGGGGGGGGTAAGGAACCTAACCCCCGCGTTCTATACGAGGGACGACTGTATATCAATTTTTTCAATATTATTTTTTATTCATAATCATAACTGTGTAATGACAAATCAAATTACTGATTTTATTAAGAAATGACATTTGAAAAACGTAGAAAGTTCCGGCCTGGAACCAAGAGCTAGTTCCCGGCGAACCGGAACTTCCAAAAAATTGAGGTTCCGGCCGGAACCTGGTTCCGGTATATCCTAATATAGATATATAAATATATATTATATATATATAATATATATTATATATATATATAGTATATATATATATAATATATATAATTTATATATATATATTATATATATAATATATATATATATATATATATATAATTATATTATATATATAATATATATATATATATATATATATATATATAATATATAATATATTATAATATATATAATATATATATATATATATATATATATAATATATATATAAATATCTATATATAATATATATAATATATATATTATATATATATTATATATATATATATAATATATATATATTATATATATATATATATATATATTATATATATATATATATATATATATAATCATTGCGGGTTGTTTTTTGTGAATTTTAATTGATTATGAATGAAAGACACCAGGTGCTCTCAAACATCTTTATTAAATCGCAACGTTTTCGGGAGTTATAACATCCCTCATCCAAAGGCTAATAAAAAGAAGAGATATGAATACCAATATAAAGTATAAAGTACAAAAATATAATTATATACTTTTCCATTTATTTATTTTTCTTATGAATAACTGTTATGTAATATGTTTTAACGATTACAATATAACTTCCCAGGTATCTAAAAAAGGATTTTTTAGTTGGAGCCAATTGTTTAACAAAAGACCAATTGGAAATTTATTTGGCGAACAAGATTCCATCGGGGGAAGCCTCTCTGTCGAAGTTATCAGCGAAAACCCTCAAATATTTTTAGGAAGGAAAGAAAGAGAATTACTCGCGAGGATCCTCCAGCCTTCTGATTTCTCACTGTTTAATAGTGGTAAGTTCAGCATATTGCCAAAGTAAGATTATTTGGTTTAGAAATATTACAAAGACGTTGCTTTTTTCTTTTTTTTTTTTTTTTTTTTTTTTGAAGATTTTAAAAAAAAAAAAAAAAAAAAAAAAAAAAAAGCTTTCTGGAAAAGTATTCTTGATTATAATTATAAATATTAAATATTTCAGGACACATTTTGCCCAGTATTTTTCATAGTAAATAATTTAAATTATTTTTGTAAATTAAAACAAATTAATGCTTGATTTTTGTTTTACAAAGTAATGTAAAGTTAAGAAAGTTAAATAAACCCTTTGGGGGGGGGGGGGGATAATTTTTTTGTTTTTTCCTAAAAAAAATAATTAAACTGAAAATAAAATGAGTCCTAAAATTAAAAAAAAACTTTTTTTTTTTTTTTTATAAAAACCCACTTACTTACATTTTAACCTTAAGCGGGGAAAAGCGTGAGTTCAGACGCATTTGGTAGAAACTGAATCTACACTTAAAGTGAATGATATTAATTTGCTGTAAAAAAAAAACATAACTTGTATAATAAATATTTTTAATACATGAAATTTTCTTATATAAATTATTATTTTTTAATTTAAGTTAGAGCTTAGTTTTTTGTTTGTTAAGTCTTGACATCCCGACAATAAAGATATTCATTATTATTATTATTATTTAATTCATATTATTATTATTATATTATTATTATTATAATTATATTATTATATTATATTATTTATTATTAGATTATTATATAATTATTATTATTATTATTACCGTTCTTAACCTTTGTGATCTTATCCTGTTTAGGACACTAAAGTTAATCTCTAGTGCTCAAGAGGATTGACACTTAAACTTGATGACGAGGGTTTTCACGACGAAGAAATTGAAAAAGTGGAAAAGAAAAGTCCTTTTGGCAGTTTGAGAGAGACATCGAAATTCATTACCAGAGTCACCTTCAGTCAAAATATTTGCAGTTGCTGGCATTAACCGAAACTGATCCCAAAAAGAGCGTCTACTATAACATAATGTGAGTTGCTCCTTTGAATTATTCATACCATAAAATTCTTTCCTAATTTTTATACCCATTATTATTATTATTATTATATTATTATTATTATTATATATTATATTATTAGTAGTAGTAGTAGCTAAGTAGCAGTAGTAAGTAGAGTAGTTAGTAGCAGGCAGTAAAGGTAGTGATGAAGTTTCGAAAGACAGGAGTATGGGAAATACATAGGGGGGGGGGAAGGAACCAGAGGGTGACTGAAAGTTGCATAACATAAAAAAAAAAAAAAAAAAAAAAAAAAGTAAGGAAAAGCAGTTTGAAAGAAGGATGAATGTGATACTACCCTAGTAAAGGAAGCTGTTGCGAAGCAGTACAAAAAAGGGTAAAAGAATCTTACTAGAATAATGAATAGTAAAGTGTTTTTTTTTATTTTATGAAATAAGTAAAATTATATACATTTTAACATCCAAATTTCTTATAACTTGGCCAGTGACATGAAGAGTGATAGTGAATGTGTGTGGATAAGTGTCTAAGAAGGAGTAGGTATTTTGGAGATGATGTAATAAGGTAAGATTGAGGAAGTTGAAGTTCTATAGCTCCTCAACTTTTATTCTGTTCTAAAATCATTGAATTTAACTTAAGCTTCATTTCCTGATCATCTGGAAGATATCAATTCCTTCTTCAGATTATCAGTTTGTCTTTCGACGCTCTCTATTGGTTAACTGGTTGACATATCTTTCCAATCTCACGGATTTATGGTCTTTCTGCCCTAATGGACTAAGGAGGCTTTTGACGCCTGAATGGCCTGTGTCACTACTGCTCCTAAGCTTCCTTCCTTTGAGTTTTCTCTCCTTCTTTTGCTTACTCAGTCCTAGTTTTTCTCTCAGATCTTCCATATTGGGCCATTTGTTGATGAGCGACCCTCTTCCTTTTTGTTAATTGTGGGTTCCAAGGTTCTGTTCTCTACCTCAAACCTTATGTTAATTTTCAGTAAACGATCTAGCCTCACTCTATCCCTGTTCATTGTCGTACTGCCCTACAGAATTCAACTCTCCATCTTTCCACTAACGTCATATTTCTCCCTCTTTTTGTTTATGGAGTGCTTCTCGCACTTCAACGTCTGATTTTTATTTTGAGGATCTGCACTAAAATTTCCTGTGGGGTCACTATAATATTGGAAATCAAACTCCTTAAAAACTCAAAT
>JABUQX010040682.1:12500-47500 GCA_015478945.1 Trachelipus rathkii
GATGAGCAGGTTCATCATTTTTGTCATTTTTCTTTTCCTTATTTCACTTGTTCTAAAACTAATCTTTCTTTCCTCATAATCCATGGTCGATCGTGCTTATTCCTCTTGGCCATTCAGGCTAGAGACAGTGCTCATCGGGGGTGGAAATCTCGTTCCCTCGTCTACACTCTCGCTAATTTTCATTCCGCTAGAAATCGTTGCAGGGATACTCTCGAGCGAGCAAAGCTGTCTTTCATCAAAGGAAAGTGCGCTAACCTCCCTTGGTTTCTCCTACTGACAAATCTTTTCCATCTCTAGCAACTTCTTTAAATCTGCCTTTCCTCCTCTTATTCGATCTGATCATTGTGTGGCTAATTCTCCACTGAAAAAGGCTAATCTCTTCGGCCCTTCGCTCAACTATATTTCTAGTCTCAATACTTAGCACTTTTCCTCCCTCAGTGTTGAACCTCTCCAATTCCATCCTAATTTCCGAAAAAAGAAGCCGCTCTGATCTTCTAACTATCGCCCTGTAAGCTCTCACTTGTATTCTATCTAAGACTCTTGAAAACCCTTCTCAACTACTTCTTAGATCTATCTGGAAACTCATACTCCGATCGCCACTACGGCTTTCGTTGCACGAAGTCTAACTGGCGATATACATTCCTATCTAACCGATTTATGTTTTTCGCTCTTAGCGAACTACGAAACTTGGGTGGTGACGCTTTGACATCATCCAAAGCATTTGACCGATGTATGCACCGTCACACGGCTCTCCAAGCCCCTCCTTTGGGTTTCCTCCTCTCTTTGCTTACTTAATATCTAACTCTGTCAAATCGCTCAAACTATCTGGCTGTTTGAATGGGGCGACTTCTTCTTTCTTTTCTGTCATAGTGTGTTCCTCAGGGTCCTGTCTTATCTCCTACTTTTTTCCTACTTTTCATAATGATCTCACCTGGCACCCTCAACTCTATCCATCGTTTCCGAAATGACCTCGACCCTTCATCGTCTTTAAACCTCATTAACAATTCGACTCCCACCACTTTTACTTCTGGAATTGCCTCTCGTCTAATCTTTCGATTTTAATTCTCGTGATGGATAGAGAATAATAACTTTGTGGATAATGTCATTTTTTAAAAACCCAACTTTTACAAATCTCCTTCAAAATACCTCTAACTTTCCTGTCTCTTTTGACGGTTCTGTCGTCGTCTCCTGTTGACAATTATAAACATCATTGGCCTAACATGCCTTGGCCTAACATGAACAAAAAATGTCTTGAAACCTCACATCACAACGTTGCTAGGGCGGCCTCAAAGAACTTGGAAGTTCTGTTTCGACTGTGAGACCTTCCTCCTTTTCTCAGTTGCTCCGCTATACAAAGCCTCATCCGCCCATGTATGGCGTACTGCTCTACATATCTGGGGGGGGCCTTCTGGCACCCGCTTTTGGGACAGGTCGAGTACAACGGCAAAAAGGCTTATAAACTGTCTGTACTTTTCCATTCAACTTGAACCTAACTTTTGCAGGCGCTGTTGGTGCTTATCTCTCTTATCCTAAAGTACCCCGCAAGCGCAAGTGCTCGAGGGAACTTTATCACTCGCGTACCACCCCTTTACGGCGCCTTCGTAGCACAATAGGCGCTGTATCTGCGCTCGAGTATTGTGTTGACATTGGTAACTCCATCTTCTGTAGTTCCTAACTGAATTTAAATCTTCTCACTTTATAGCCCTGCGTCTGTGCCTTATATACGTAATTTGCGCTAGAGGGTGAACTTTTGAGATTACTACACCCCTCCTTGAATAGGGCTCGCCCGTTGAGTGGTGGTGACAACTGAAAAAAATCCCTTCGAATGGGCAGATATGTGGCAAATGAGCTGAATCTCTTATTCCCCGCCATCCCAAAAACATCATTCAGATTATGCCAGAAAATTGTACTCTTTTCAACATTACCCTCAGATGGTTCATATGTCGCAACCACACAGATTTGACCTTTTCAAAATTTAAATTTAACCTTTAGATCTCTAGTACTCACCCCCACACAAAAATCTACCATAGCTCTCTACAACAACTCACTCATCAGAATTCAAAAAATCCTTCTATCCCCCTCTCATTCCTTTCCAGCAACACAAACATCATTTCACACCACACCACTCATTCCCACCGTTTCCTTCATCTTTGTTTCAGTCCACAGCGAGCAAAATCACATTTGCCCCTTTCACAAATACATCTATCACTCTCTCCTCATCTCCTCAACATTTATTAATCTGACATTTCATATACAGATACGCTTCATACATTTTCGCCGAAGGATGGAAGAAGGGCGCTTACTGCGATCTCGACCTTCTCCGAGGCATGCATTAGCATTCCTGGAAAAAGATAAGTGGTAGTAGGCAGCCAACCTAACTTCCACCGTCCCTTAGTCGCCTTCTACGACACGCAGGACATACGAAGTGGGCAATTTTTTCTCCCTACACGTAATGGATATAAAGGGATAGGGAGAATGTCCTGTAAGATGTTGTTCTTATGAAGGGGGTGTGGATATAAGTAATGTGTATCATGATATGTTGTTGGTAAGGAATGAAGTGTGGATATGAACGCATAGCAGAAAGGCGAACCATTAGTCCACTGGAGATGTCATAACATACCATAAGCAAAATGGGTATATATATTATATTATAATATATATATATATATATATATATATATATATATATAATATATATATATTATAATATATATATATATATTATATTATATATAAATATATAATAATATATATATATATATATATATTAATATCAATATATATATATATATATATATATATTATAAGTAATAATATATATATATAATATATATATATATATATATAATATATATAATATATATATATAAAATAAATTATTTTATTCATTATTATTATTATTGAGTTTTAATAATAATCAAAATTCTTAATATTTGTTTAATAAATTAATCAGGCAAAATAATCGGCGAAATTTCGCCGATGACGAACGATGATCGATTAAAAAAAATATGCCGGAATTTTTGCCGATGACGTATGACGAGAGATTAACGTCCATCATTAATATATATATACATATATATATATATTATATATATATATATATATTATAATAATATAATATACTATATAATATATATAATATATATATTATTATATATATATTATATAAATATATATATAATATATATATATATATAATATATATTATATTATATATATAATATATATATATTATATATATATATATATATATATATACCGTATATAATATATATATATATATATATAAATATATATATATATATATATATATATATATATATTATATAATATATATATTATAATATAATATAAATATATATATATAATAATATATATATAGGTAGAGTAGCCCACTCGAATGGACGGAAGTACCTTCCATTAGGCTTATGGTTTGTAAGGCATTTTCCATGATATGCCAGTGCCCATGTTCACCTTTCTCTTTTTGCTTCATATACACACACACTCCTCTTTCAGACAACACCTATAGGACATTAACCTTATATCCCTATGTTGGGCAATGAAAGATTGCCCCACGGCGTATGGTTCTGCGTGGTCAGTAGAAGGCGACTAAAGGGACAGTGCAGTTGGGTTAGCAGCCCACTACCACTTATCTCCCTTAGGTGGGTTATTGCAGGCCTCGGACATGGTCGTTTTCACCGAAAGCTACCATGTATCTTTCAGCGAAATTGTATGAATCGTTTTGGTACATGGAATGTCAGAGGAATAGGTGTCGAGGAGAGAGGTGATGATTGTATTTAGAAAGGGTAAATTTGATTTGCTCTTTGTAACTGAAACATACGATAAAGGAATAGTGAAAGATGAGTGGTGTGCGTTGAATGTGTGTGTGCTGGAGTGGAGAGGAGTTGCGATTTTGATGAGCGACACGTGGCACAGAGCTATGGTGCATTTTCTTTATGTGAGTTTTAAATTCTAATGTGTGCTAGGGTTTTGCACTAGGGTATGTTGTTACCTGTGTTAATGTATAGTAGTGAAACTATGGTCTGAAATAAGAGGTATAAATCTCAAGTACAAAGTGTTCAGATGGGCCAAATCCTTAAGGCGTGTTAGGTGTAAGAAGAATTGATAAATGAAGAAGAAGCAAATTAAGAAGTTGTGATTGTGAAGAAGGGCGTAAATGAGAGAATAGACGAGAGTACATTGAGATGGTTTGGTCATATGGAAAGGATGGATGATAGTCGGTTTGGTTAAGCGGATGTATAGTGGTGAGGAGTGTGCTGGGAATCGACCGGCTGGGAGACTGAATCAATAGGTGGATTGAGTCAGTAAAAGGAATGCCTAATATAAAAAGGAGAGAATATGTGAGGAAAGGCCCACACCCCCCCCCCCCCGTGCTCGCGTCCTGGTTCGGTGCTTCGTCGCGGTCTCCTGTTGTCGCCCCCGCGCTGCGTCGGTGGGCTCTTTGTGTGGGGTGTCGTGTGCTTCGGTGCGGTGCCGTGCTTTCGTTTGGGCGTGTCTGGCTGTTGGTGCGTGGTGGGTCGTTTCTGCTGCTGCGGGTGGGTGGGGGTGGGCGTCTGCTCGTGGTCGGTTTGGGTCGTGTGCTGCGGCGGCGGGTGCCGTCCGTGTCGGCCGCTTCGGCGTGCTGGCTCTCGCCGGGCTTTCGTGTGTTCCTCGCCGCCGTCGCTCCGGCCTCGCTTGGGCGTCCGGGTTTTTCTGTCTTCTTTTTCCTCGGTTCTGCGCTTTCGGCGTGCCGGCGGGCGTCGCGGCCCTGGCTCCTTTGGCGCTCGGGCCCGGCCTGGCGCGTTCGCGCGGCCCCCGGTGCCCCTCCCCCTCCACCCTCCCCGCACTTCCCCCCCCCACCCCTCCCCTCCCCGGCCTCGTCCTCCCAGCTCCACCCCTACAATTACTTCCCTTTCCTTTTCCTCGCCCCCCCCCCCCCCTCCCCCTCCCCCCCCCCTCCCCCCAGAAGAAAGGTGCATACGTAGGAGTGAAAGTGGGGTTTTGTGAGGGTGTGTGGTTGTGAGCTTTTTCAGGGGAATGAGTTCACCACAGTGAGGCCCGTCGCAGTCTCGTGAAGCCCTAGAGAGAATTTTTTTTCTGATTGCGACGATTTCTCCCTGACTATAAAGCGGGGTGGAAAAGGGGGGTTCTCTTTTCGACTTTCGTCATGTTCTTCTACTTCTTTCTGTTCGTGTATGCTACGCACCCCCAACTGGGGATAGGAAGGAAATTTATATATATTATATAATATATATTACATATATATATATATAATATATATATATATATATATATATATATATATAATATATATATATATATATATATATATATATAATATATAATATATATATATATATATAATATATATATTATATATATATATATATATATATATATATATATTATATAATATATATATATATAATATATCTATAATATATATGTAAGGGGGTGTGAATATCCCCCTTTTTATCTTTTTATTTTGTTTGCTTTTTTAAAGTGTTTTTGGATGGAGTATCACTTTTGTATGTTATTCCCACGGTCATTACCCATTCCATACGTTTATTACGATTTGCTTTATTATGGGACAGAATTTAGATCAAAATAGATTGTACTACTAATATATATTAAATCTATATTCCAGCCTTTAGTTCTTAGTTGTTATATGCTCCCTGACTTTCTCATGATTAATGATAAACTTCAATGTTCATTAATAATATTATTGATGTTTAAATAATATGCTGATGAAAAACTATCGACTGTGTCCCCAATCCACGTAATTGTTTTAATTGGACACCATTACCAAATCCTATTGAAGCTTCCCCATGCCCTGTTGTTTAACTCGACGAATTCCTTCTATAATATACAAGGACTCCTCAGGTTAGTGATTAAACATTAAATTTAAGTTCATAATAAATGCATGGCTTGGCTAAATTACTTATATTAAATATATAAATGCTTGAAATCTTTTAAACGTACTTAAAGATTAGTACAGCAAAAAATTTAAAACCACTATCCAGTTGCTCCCGCGGCTGTACTTTTGATCCCTCAGCTCCTCATCCGTTGTTACCCATCGTATAAAAAGAACCCCCCTCCCAGTAGACGGCTGACCAGAATCAGGGTCAGGTATACCTAAAATAAAGTTAAAATTATATTAAAATATAAAATATGAAATATAAATATTTAAGGTAAAATAATAAAGAGACAACTGTGCCCTCATAACTCACTCTGTTTTATGTTTTCCCCAGGGTTCTATCCTAGGGTTTCATTGGACAACCTCCTGTACTCTATTGTAGGGCTTAAATGTTGTTTAAGCTTCCTTTATGGTCATTGACGAAGTTTCTATCAGGCAAGGTTGTCCCCCTTTTAAGCTCCTTGTGAAAAAGTTTTCTAACCAAATCCTCTGTTGAGGATTGTTGTACCCACATGATGTGAACTCTCCCAAACGTTGCAATACTCGAACTCGTGGTGTCAAATAATCTAATTGTGTCTGCACAAAAAGTTAAGTTAATAGACGTGCTTAAATAAAAACATTGAACTTTACGAAAAACTATTATTAAATTACGTTAGAATACTTACTTAAACCGTTAAACTTGTTTATACTATTTATAGATTATTGTTAATAATATATTTCCCCATTTACCCCCTTATTCTCGAACTGTCTTATTATTGCTACTCTTTTTAGCAAAATTACTAACCTCCTAGGTTTCATATTAAACCACGGTGTGTTCCTATATACATTTGTGTAAGTGTAATTGTGTGAAGGTTTATGACTATAGTATATGTGTAAAGAGTATAAAAGTTTTGTAGATATTGATTAATTAAAACTTAAAAAATACTAGGGTGTTATTAACCCCCTTCTTAGTCAACTTAAAAGTTATGTATGCAAAGACGAAAGAAATGTTTGGATGAGCCGTTCACCGCCGAATTGTCTACCAAGGGTGACGTGATGAATGAGAGGCTAGGTCCTGAAGACAACTACCCCCGTAAGCGAAGCCTTATCGGGTAAAGAAGAGGGTTATCGGAAGTATCGTCTGTTGCTCTTCTCTTCTCTTATTATAATTTGAGTCAGGTAAATAAATATATTTGTTAACTGACTATAAAAATTCTTTCTTATAAACTCATTAATTTAAAAAATTAACTTCTTAAAAACTTTCGGTATATATATATAAATATTTATTTATATATATTTATATATCTAAGGGTAGTAATATTCCATAGTTTAAGGGTCACCCGTATTTCTAGGCCATCTCTACAAATATTAGTGATCCTGGAATTGCTCTCCCTTACATAGCCTCATTAAATGGCGCCCGAACAGGGACCTAGTGTTCTTGTCCGTCGCGTTGCATTTTTTGAGTAGATTTGTGACTTGGTTCACACTTTCGTCTCTTGGATTTTCTGTAATCCGCTGGTTTCCTGTATCCAACAATTCGAGAAAATATCCATATAGTCCTTTGTTTTCCCTTAAGTATTTAATTAAAAATATTGGCTGATACGATACTAATAACAGAGACACTGCTGATCCAAAAGGACATATCAATCCTTGAATAATTTCGAATTAATTAATCAAAAAATGCAAAAACACGAAGCACATATGTTTGCTTCCCCAGTCGTTGATTATACCCGTAATAGCTATTCGCCTGAAAGGCATAGGGGAATAAAGCTATTACAACGACATGATATCAATGTCCAAAGCCCAGTAAAAAGATTATTAAATCCCCCTAAAGCTCCTAGTATTTCAAGAATCCCTAGACATAATAATGTTCCCTTGTATGCTAATCATAATCCTCAGTATACTGATTCAATCTGCCCAGTCTTTGCAGAAAATCATTAGAAATCAAAGGCAAGGGATAACCCGCAGGCGAGGCCAATCCAGCTGATAGCTTAAAAGGATACGACAAATCAGTCATCGCTGAAACCTAACCATCATAATTGAACAGTATGAAGTAATAACTATTCCCTAGAATCAACCGTGCTTACCGTCTCCTAAGTCGGAAGAAGAGTAAATACATTACTAACAAATAAGAATTCATCAGTAAATGGAAACAATGGTGCAGTTCCGTGTGAATAACTCAACCTTTGGTATGACATGGTCCTTGTTACAAATTCGCCACGAAGTATGAACGTTGACATATAATGACAAGAATATGTGACCTTTGCAACAATGTGGGCCATAGTAAATAATGAGTGCTACAATACCTCTGGTATTGTAGTATTGCAAAACAAGCAAAGGTCATAAGATAAGCTGAAAATCAGAGTAACGCCGACATCCTTTGTTTTCCTCAGAGAAGTCGTAGTTCCAGTGTGGTTTGTTTGTTTTGTAAGAAATTGCATCCTGGAGTGAATTGCTTAGATAATGTTCCGAAAAAGAATGTGGTCAATGATACTTATGTTTCCAGTAATAGTTCACGTTCACTTTTTGCCCATTCTCCTCGTAAAGGTCTGGGTGTTGTTGAAAAACCTTGTCGACCCGAACCTTCGGTCAACCACCTGTCTCCCATGGTAATACCTAAATCAGTGGAGAATATCAAACAGTTTATCCCCATGGAGATAAATGACTCTGTTGAAAAGATTACTCAATTTACCTCACCAAAAGTGAAAAATTCGGAAAAACCAATATTAAATGACTTACCAGTTCCAACTGTTCTCAGTATAAAAGAGTCAAAAGAATTAACTAGTAGTACTGAAAGTCTGTGTCTTTTGAATGCTGTTAATAGTAGTGTTCAAGGTACAAATGAAGTTGTTAATAATTATGAAAGCTATTGTGTTCTAAATGCCTCTGATCCTATTGTGAAAGACATAAATGAATTACTTATTAGTGATGAAAATCAGTCGTGTCTAGATGTTCATGTTTCTAATGTTTGTAATATGAAAGAAGTAACTTGTAGTGAGGAAAGTGATTGCCTTTCTATTGATAATAATTCTGGAATTCATAGTAAGAATGAAAATGAATCTAGTGGTATTGATGAGAGTCAATATCCTCCTAGTAATTATACCTGGGTGAATGAATCCAGGTCAAATGATTTCTCTTCCGTACAAGATGTAGAAAACACATCTGCACAAGATATATTGCCCTTTTTCCCATTAAGCATTGGAAGTAACTCCACAGTAGAAAATAATTGTGAAATAAAAACGAAGGATAAAAATGGATCCATCCCAGTCACAGTACCGATATATGAAAATAGATTACGTACTGTCCAAATAAATTTAAATACAAAAAGAACTGACTCGTTTACTTTCCCTGTCGCGATTAGACCTAATAATCAAATATTCTATGGCTGCTATGTCGACAGTGGAGCAGGAGTAAGTTTGATTAGTAGCGAGTTCGTTGCCACTTGTATAAAAGATTTAGAATTACATCCAACAATATCCCTAGGACTTAAAGAAATTAGTGGGCTACACCGTAATTACAGTGTCCCTGTCACCCATTATATTGAAATGAAATTGTATTTCCCCAAAACTAAGTTTATCACCAAACATATAAAATTCTTAGTCATTCCTTCTGCATTTTTACCAGAACTAATGGTGTTGGGAACTGATGCTCTCGAAAATAATGAGCTGTTACCCGATATAAATCAGTTAGAATTATTACATATAGTGGGCTCTAAGAACTCTGCTGTTTCACGTACTACAAAACCTTATATACTTCGGGTCTATTCTCAATTTTCAATATGAGATCTTAGGTTTTCCTTTCTTGTCCCACTTCATAATACATAAAGAATAATTTTGATGTTGACGATATATAATTAATCATCACATAATATAACCACTAAAAATAATCTTTGGCATATCCTACTCAATTTTTGCTTTTCAAAAAATCGGTGAGAAAATATTTTCACACCTTGCTTGACCCTGTCAGTGGGACAACTATAAAAAATAATTTTTTAGTGTGTTATTATAGAACATAGATAAATCAGAAAAAATTTTGAATCCAATTAATTTCTTCTACTTAACGGATTTGCTCAACTAGATAATTAGTTTACTGATTTCTTTTCTATTCTCTTTTACTGCCTCTCTAACCATCTTCTGGGTTTGGGGTAATCGGAGGGAGGGGGACTGGGAATACTAAATCAATCAAATACTGAAAGGCATTATTAATGCCTAAAGAAATAATAATTTTTATATAGGCCCTGCATATATAAGTCATTCGACTTGAATGGCTTATCCTTAGTTAGGAAAAAAATGGTAATTGTTTACAGTATACTTATGTGTCTAGTATCTTTATAGCCTAACTTTGATAATATTCCCCATGATATATTTAATTTTATGAATTATGAAATTTATTTACTAATATACATTTAATCAAAAGTTTCTTGCAGATGCAGATTTATTTTGTACATAAATAAAACCTGAACTAATGCAGTTAAGTTTTTCAGATACAATGTGGTGTGTTGACCTAGGTCTCATTTATCACACACCGCCCGCTAAAAAACGTAGACTATTTTTTTTTTGATTAAAAGTGGTTTTCTCAGTGTATAACTTTGAGAGTGAAAAACGTTTTTTTTAGTGAATTGGATTGAAGTGAAAAGAAAACAATATTTGAAAAATGTCCGTAAAGGAGTCTGCATCGCATGTTGTTTTGTAAATATTTTTCTTACTAACCACATTATGGCCAATACAAAATATATTGTGGTCCTCTTTAGTGTCCCATACTTGGATACTGCATAATTTTGCCCCGTTCGAGAACTCTTACGAACCTCTCACTATTTCGGAACTCTACCCTTGGTCGTTGTAAAAATGTAACTGTTCCAATTTTGGAAAACACTTAAAAAAAATCCAAGGTGGGGAGTTTAGATTTAGTGGGGGGGGATGTAAGGGGGTGTGAATATCCCCCTTTCTTCTTTTTGTTTTTGTTTGCTTTTTTAAGTGTTTTGGAGTGGAGTTATATTTTGTATTGTTATTCAAGTCATTACCCATCCATCGTTTATACTATTTGCTTTATTTATGGACAGAATTAGAATAAATAGATTGTTACTACTAATATATATTAAATCTATATTCCAGCCTTAGTTCTTAGTTTGTTATAGCTCCTGATTTTCATGATTAATGATAAACTTATGTTTCATTTATAATATTATGATGTTTATAATATGATGATGAAAATATGATTGTGTCCCAATCCCACGTAATTGTTTATATTGGACACCATTACCAATCCTATTGAGCTCCCATGCTCCTGTTGTTTACCGACGATTCCTGTATAATTATACAAGGACTCCTCAGGTTAGTGATTAAACCTAATTAAATTTAAGTTCATAATAAATGCATGGCTGGCTAAATACTTTATATTATATATAAATGCTTGAATGCTTTTAAGTACTTAAAGATTATAAGCAAATAAAGTTTTCCCCATATTCCAGTTGCTCCCGCGCTGTATCTTCGTTTCCCAGCTTTCAATCCTGCAGTTCCCTTTGTCTAAGTAGAACCCCTCCCAGTACGGCTTACCAGACCAGGGTATGTATTACCTAAAATAAAAGTTAAAATTAATATTAAGTTTATAAAATATTGAATAAAATATTTAAGTAAAATAATAAAGAGAAACTGGTGAAATCATAACTCTGTGTTTATGTTTTCCCCAGGGTTCTGGTTCTTGGTCTTGACAGAAGTCTATTGTGCAGTCTATTGTATAGTTCTAATGTAGGGCTTAACTGGTGTTTAAGCTTCCTGGAAGTCTCTAATACTGATCCTTTTACTAAGCTTCAGTGGAAAAAAGCTTCTTACCCATAATTCCTTTGTTGAGGATTTGTTAACCCCAAACGTGGAACTCTCCCGAAGATTACAAATACTTCCCATCTCGTGGTTTTATATTAATGATGTTAATCTAATTGTAAACGTGGAAAAAGTTAAGTGCAGAAACATATACAGTAATGAAAAACATTGAACTTCTTTTAAAAAAACTTGTTATTAAAATACTTGACAATACTTACTTAATAATTAAACGAATTGTTCACTGTTCATAAATTATAGTATTAATTAATAATATATTTCCCCATTTACCCCCTTATTCTCGAACTGTCTTATTATTGCTACTCTTTTTAGCAAAATTACTAACCGCCTGGGTTTCTATTTAAACTAGGGTGTGTTCATATATACATTTGTGTAAGAGTAATTGTGTGAAGGTTTATGACTATAGTATATGTGTAAAGAGTATAAAAGTTTTGTAGATATTGATTAATTAAAACTTAAAAAATACTAGGGTGTTATTAACCCCCTTCTTAGTCAACTTAAAAGTTATGTATGCAAAGACGAAAGAAATGTTTGGATGAGCCGTTCACCGCCGAATTGTCTACCAAGGGTGACGTGATGAATGAGAGGCTAGGTCCTGAAGACAACTACCCCCGTAAGCGAAGCCTTATCGGGTAAAGAAGAGGGGTATCGGAAGTAATACCGTCTGCTGCTCTTCTCTTATTATAGTTTGAGTCAGGTAAATACATATTTATTGTTACTGACTGTAAAAATTCTTTCTTATAAACTCATTAATTTAAAATATTAACTTATTAAAAACTTTCGGTATATATATATAAATATTTATTTATATATATTTTTATTTATTTTATTGCTAACTAAAAATACAACTTTTTACAAATACAGGTTACAAATACATTATTAAATATAAAATTGTCTCATATCAGTTAACATATATATATATATATATATATATATATATATATATATATATATATATATATATATATATATATATATATATATATATATATATATATATATATATATATATATATATATATATATATATATCGTACCTTCTGAGCTGACTTTGCTCCTAAGAATTTTTCCTTTCTTCGATATGGGAATAGTAACAAGTTTAATGCTCCACTTGGCATCTTCATCCTCAGTATCATTATCTCCCAAAGCATTTACAAGGTCTCCTCTTTGAGCAAGATCACTTTTAGGCTTGTCAACCTCCAAAAGCTTCTGTCCCTCTTTTTCCTGCTTTGCCTTTTTAACTATGAAAGAAAAGTTTATTATAAAATAAAAATTAATATTCAAGGAAAAAGTTATAAGCAATTTCTAAATTACAGGTTGGTACTAGCATCTATTTGAATTAAAGGAGAAACTTTGGGACAAAATCTTCAGAAAATAGAAAAACAAGTATATAAGTATTTTGCCTTTACATATCTCTACATTAACAGAGCAAGCAATAAAAAATAATTTCTTAATTCTTTAAGCTTTTAAAAAGAAATAAAAATTTTTCTTCTTCTTTATCTTCCTCCTTTCCCCAGATTGGGGGTGAGGTGAGCAACATACACTGGAAGCAGAAAAAGAACATGACATAAGTAGAAAGGATAGTCCCCAAACCATCCCCTCGTATCCTTAAGTGAGAGCTCGTCGCATCTTAGGGCTTCACAAGACTGGTATCATCTCCTTAATGTAGGATTCATCCCCTGGGTCAGGCTAACAACCATACCCCTTAACAAAACCCAGCCATTCTCTCCTATTATGCACCTTTCTTCTCGCCTCTGCCAAACTAATATTCCTTTCCTTCAGACATTTTTTTTACTGACTCATGCTACTAATTCTTGGGCCTCCCAGTCAGTCGATTTCCAGCACACTCATCACTAAACATCCGCTTAACCAACCTACTATCATCCATCCTTTCCATGTAACTAAACCATCTTAATACCACACACTCGTTTAGTCTCTTACTTACACCTTTCTTCTAACCAAACAGCTCCCTTATATGTTCATTAGTCATTTTATCAATTCTTCTCACACCTAACCGCCCCTAAGATTGTTCATCCCAACTGATTGCACCCTAGATCTACACCTCTTATTCCACACCATATTTTCACTACAATACATTAAGACCAGTAACAACATACCCTCATGCAAAACCGTAACGCACTCACGACTAGTCAGTTTATATTCACCAAAGATTTAATTGCACCAGCCACCTTTCCAACTACACTCTGCATCATCTGTTTCGCTTTGATACAACACATAGCCTAATATTTAAACTCAGATACTTGTTACTACAATTGCTCACCATCCAACATGATTTTAGACTGTGGACTCTCCTCACTCACAACCATCACCTTACTTTTATCAACATTCAGACACCCCTCCAAATCCTTCCACCAATCTTCTCAAACTTTCTTCAGGTTTCACACAAAACAAAATCATCAACGTACAATAAGCAGGGCATCCTTCACTCTCTTCCATTCTCCATCAAACACCTTCACCTACCTCTAATTCACTTATCACCCTATCCATAAACAAACTAAATAGTCAAGGAGATATAACCCATCCCTGTCTCACTCCACTATTAATATTAATTAAACTATTCACCTTCAACTCGATTTATTCTTACACCACACACGCTTCACTATCGACATACATACTTTCGATTCCATACAGAAGCCTACTAACACCATATATCACTAACACCTGCCACATAATTTCCCTATTAATCCTGTCTTACGCCTATTTCAAGTCCATAAAACCTTAATATGATATGTTCTTCAGCTCTCTCATTTTCTTAATTATTTGTTTCAATGTGAAGATATGATCTAAGCATTCTCTACCACTTCTAAATTCACCATGTTCTACTCCGATCAGTCCCTCGACGAACTTTAAGTACCCATTCATCCTTCTTTCAAATTATTCATTTACCTCTTCTCCCCCCCCCCCACTACGTATGCAACTTTCAGTCTTCCTGTTTTCCTCCTTATATATTTCCATACAAGGTTCTTTTGAGACCTCATCATTGACTTTTAGCACATTCAACCACGCTTCTTTTTTACTTCTACCCGTTTGCATCATCTCTTCATTCCACTACTTACTATTAACATTCTTACTTCCTACTTTTGCACATCCACATACTTCTCTTGCACAACTTAAAAAGGCTTCCTTCATTTGCGTCCAGATTTGTTCAATTTCATCTTGTTCATATTCAACTGATTTATTTCCAAGTGCTCTCACATACTTTTCCTTATAATTTTGTTCACTTAACTACTAACCCTTAATTCTTTCCACTTCCAACCTCGTATCTTTCCTCTCCATCCATACCCCCACTAACTTATTATATAAAACAACAACATAATCCGAAATCCTCATCCCCAACCCCTCATTGATTTTACATAAATCACATACTTCAACGTCTCCATCACCACACAAAATCAATCATACTTTTCACTTTGATATCTCTACCTACACCAATTCTAGAATACTTATAAACACATTTGTGCTCGAAGATGTATTACTTACACAAATATCTCTCTGAACAAAATATCAATCACCTTTCTACCATTCTCATTTTCTCCCTCAACCATAAAGGCACCTGTTATACCATCCCTTTTTCTATCAACTATCCAACCATTCAAGTCGCCCAACACTAATCAATCTGGAGCCTCTACTTATCCTATATAAAACATCTTTCAGAACCATCCCAGAAGGTCTCACACTAATCAACATCACCACACATACCTTGACCTTCTCAAACTTAAATTTAACCATTAGAATTCCAGTCCTCACACATACAAATATTACAACATAGCTCTGTGCCATGAGTTGCATCAGAATCACAACTCCTTTTTTTCCCCATCTCATTTCTCTCCACTCCAGCGCACACACATTTGACCCCACACCATTCGTCTCTACAGCTTCCTTTCGTCTTTGTTTCAGTCACGGAAAGCAAATCAAATATACCCTTTCTAAATACATCCGTCACCTCTCTCCTTGCCATTTATTACTATAACATCCAATGTGCCCAGATGATTCGTACAATTTCGCTGAAAGATACAAGGTCGCTTACAGAGGTCACGACCAGGTCCGAGGCATGCATGAGCACTCTACCGAAGAGATAAGTGGTAGCGGGTTGCCAACCCAACTAATACTGTCCTTTTAGTAGTCTCCTACAAGCAGAACGTACGATATGGGAATTCTTTCTCTAACACACACAGGGATATACGAAAAAAAAATTGTCTGTAATAGTAGCAGTGTTTTCTGGTCGTATGTGATACGGAGAGTCTACTCTCGTGTAAGAAGAATGCGGATATGAGTGCAAGCTGGGCGAACCATTGGGCACTGGAGTGTCATAGGATGTACCCCAAATCTCCAATAGGAGGTAATCTCATTGCTTCTTCCCTCCTCCTACAAAACAATAACATAGTAGTAGTAGTAGTAGTAGTAGTAGTAGTAATAATAATAATAATTATTATTATTTCTTTCTTTCTTAACCCCACAGATTGGAGATGAGGTGCGCAACATACACAGGAAACAGCAGATAAGATGAAGAGTATGACCTAAGTAAAAAAGAAACTCCTTCCATTTACTCCCCTTATAACCCTTAATAATAATAATAATAATTGGTATGGTACTCAGGGTAATCAGAGGTATGCTGAAGGGACTCAGAAAGTTGGGCCCAGAGGTGGTGAATGGGGTGATGGTCAACTGTTGAATCCTAAAAATTTAAATCCGTACACACGTAGTAAATGTAAATGTAGCCATCTCCGTCTGTAACAAAAAACCCGAGCACCAACTTGGGTCTAGGTCTGGGTGCGCACTTTAGGTCTGGCGTATGTTAAATGGTGTAAGAGTAAGGTACAGTGTGGGTCGGCTTAGTGTCGTATTGGGTTACCCTCAAATAAAGGTAATCCTTAAATGTAAATGTGTGTACATAAAATAGTAGGTAAAATATTGGTTTACCTAATAGTAAAAGTATTTCCTAAGTTTATTGTATATTCTGGTCTTCATAAGTTTGTGAAGTAAGGCTTCTAAAAAAACCAATCTAAAGGTGAGTTGATAGCTTGTGTGTATCAGTTTACGTTAGGCTGCCATTGGGATTTTTCTCAGTGGTAGCAGAGCGTAGTTCCGAGGAACGGCTCTGGATGTGTTCTAGTTGGTAAGGTGTGATTTTTGCAGGTCAGATAGGGGTGTGTTATAAGTAAAGTTGTGGTTCAAGCTCTATGGTGATGAGTTTGAACAACCTGCAGGGGAGATTTTGTTTGGTTTGGGAGCCAAGGCTTATGAGTTGGTTGTGTGGAATGGTAGATTGGGAAGCGCTTTAGGAAAAAACAAGAAGGTGTGGATTGAAAATATTTCGAGTTGGATGAAAGGTTTGGCGAAAGAAAGCAAAGGGATAGAATATGATAAAGTTATGTGAAGTTATTTCTATATAAAAGACAGAAAGGTGAATCAATTGACGGGAAATATGTGGGTCCCGGTATGAGGGTGGATTGAAAGAAACGTGTAAGATTGTTGGTAAAGTTGATTTAGGGGAAGATATGAAATGTGTACATCTGTTGGAAGGAGCAGATGTGAGTGATAATCAGAGGCAAATGGTGTTGGCCTATTGTGGGAAAGAGGAGTGGGTGTTTCGTACTTTTCGAGATGCGTTAATTAATATATGTGAGGGTTTTGGCAAGAAAGGAGAGAATAAATGTGAAGGGGCTGTAGGTGGTGAAAGTGGTAGTAGTTGGTATGGTACTCAGGGTAATCAGAGGTATGCTGAAGGGACTCAGAAAGTTGGGCCCAGAGGTGGTGAATGGGGTGATGGTCAACTGTTGAATCCTAAAAATTTAAATCCGTACACACGTAGTAAATGTAAATGTAGCCATCTCCGTCTGTAACAAAAAACCCGAGCACCAACTTGGGTCTAGGTCTGGGTGCGCACTTTAGGTCTGGCGTATGTTAAATGGTGTAAGAGTAAGGTACAGTGTGGGTCGGCTTAGTGTCGTATTGGGTTACCCTCAAATAAAGGTAATCCTTAAATGTAAATGTGTGTACATAAAATAGTAGGTACAATATTGGTTTACCTAATAGTAAAAGTATTTCCTAAGTTTATTGTATATTCTGGTCTTCATAATTTTGTGAAGTAAGGCTTCTAAAAAAACCAATCTAAAGGTGAGTTGATAGCTTGTGTGTATCAGTTTACGTTAGGCTGCCATTGGGATTTTTCTCAATAATAATAATAATAATATAATATAATAATAAAAATAATAATAATAATAATAATAATAATAATGGAGCAATTAAATCCTTGGTGGATGCGAAGGGACTAACTCTTGAGTGCGCTAGGGTTTTGCATGAGGGTATGCTGTTACCTGTGTTAATGTATAGTAGTGAAACTATGGGTCTGGAATAAGAAGGTTTAATAGATCTAAAGTAACAGAAGTGTTCAGTTGGACAATCTTAGGTGTGAGAAGAATTGATAAAATGAAGAATGAACGCATTAGGGAATTGTGTGGTGTAAAGTAGTAAATGAGAGAATAAACGAGAGTACACTGAGATGGTTTGGTCATATGAAAAGGAAAGATCATAGTCGGTTGGTTAGGTAGATGAATAGTGGTGAGTGTGCTGGGTATCGACCGGCTGGGAGACCGAAGAAAAAGTGGATTGAGTTAGTAAAGGAATGCTTGAATGAGAGGAATGTGAGTTTGGCAGAGGCGAGAAGAAAGGTGTAAATAAGAGTAAATGGGGTTTTGAGAGGGGGTATAAATGTGGAATTTTCCCAGGGGATGAACCCTACATTGACGAGATACGACAGTGAGGGTTCGTCACATTCTCGTGAAACCTCTAGGGTGGATTTTTTTTACTGTAACCAGTTCTCACTTAAGGGTATAAAGAGGATGGTAAAGGGGAGCTTTCTTTTCGCATGCGTCATTTTCTTCTACTACTTTTCTGTTCTTGTGTATGCTCCGCACCTCACCCCCAAACCTGGATGATGATGATGATGATGATGATGATGATGATGATGATGATGGCGACGACGAATAACCATTAAAATTTCAAAAATGTAAGATATATATTTACTTAACTTGAAAAAAGTATATATCTAAAAAAATTATCGTTTTAAATTTTAAAAAGAGACAAAACTGCGGAAATAGAAGACAGAAGCTCTTACTTTCTTGAACCTTTTGATATTTTTCAAATTCATCTTGATTTAAAGCTGGCGCACAGTTAATACTGTGAGGTGTTCTATTTGGGTTTGGTTTAAGGTAAGGATGATGACAAACTCTGGTCGTTGCTATCGTAATAACATAACGGCAAGATTCAGGCTCATCAACCTGTTGAATGTAATCACCCATACCTTCTTCACAATGAAACTGAAAAAAAATAATAACAATTAAATAAACTTATAAACATAATGAAATGTGAAAAGAAAACCTAAAATTTAAGTAAAAAATTAATTAAATTAATTCTTTTATCATTATAAAAAAGAAGATCTCAAATATTGGTCCACTTGACATGGAATGGCCCATAAAATTAATTCCTTACTCTCCATTTCCCTATCACCAAAGAATTCTCTTTTATCTGGAACTATAATTTCCATATATTTCTCTTGTTCCTGTCACACACCCCACCCTTTTTGTACTTATGTATATTAACCCCTATATACTTAAAACCCTTAGAGTCTTCTGAACCTATTCCTAACTTTTCTTTCATACCTTTTATAACTTCATCCATAAATATTTCAGAACCACCAAGACAAAAATCATCTAAATCTGTACACATAATCCCTATTAATCTCCCTTCTTTCTTCCATAAAAATAAAGCCGGTTCTAATTTACTTCTTATACCCCTAATTCCTCAATTACACCAACCACCTTGTCATACCATAATCTAGCAGCATCTTTAAAACCATAAACAGTTTTCTTTAATCCCCAAATACACTGCTCTTTTGCTTCTTTTAGAGGAATAACAAACTCTTCTTTTGATAACATCCCCTTGTAAATAAGCATTTTTAATGTTAATAGAATTACACTACCATCCCTCCCTCTTTAAGATACTTAAACAAGCTCTTAAACCCTCCCCTGAACAAGTTGGAGCTTCAGTAATCAAATTCTCTCCATCTTCAAATCCTCTTGCAACCAATCTCGCTTTACAAATACATTCTTTCTCTTTTCAATTTTTCAGTAATCATCCATCTTAAGAGATATCTTCTTTTGTACTCCGTCATAGCTTTCTTAAAAACAGCATTCGCTTCATAATTATCAATTTTCTTTAACTTAGGAGTCAAACTCTTCCATCATCCCAATTACCCAACCAAACTTCCTCTTGACCTTCAATACTTTCGATCTTCTTTTAATCTCTAAAGTCAATCCAACTACACTCATCACTCGCCACATTTTGAATATTATAACTGTCGCTCCATTTCTTACTATTAACTTTCCCTTGTGTACTCAACACTTACACATCCATACATTCTCCATTTTCTTTATTCTTGTATCTATAACTTTTTCCAATCTTTATTTTTGTCATAATCTACTGCTGTTCCCTTTGATCACCCCTCTTCTTCTTCTTCCTCCTCCTCTTCTTCATTTATTATAGTGTCTCGAACTATTTTAAATTCATTCGTCTCTATATCCTCTCCTGCTTCACAATTTTTCTCTTTGTTCTGATGTACCCCTGCTAATCCGGTAATATTAACCCTTGCCACATCCCTTAAAGTTCCCCCATGCTTTACTATCACATTTTTTCCATCCCTTCCTATCACCTTTGCCGGACCTCTTCATTGATTATCTATATTATTCTTATAATACACTTCCCTCTCCTGCTTCAGCTAATTCAATATTATGTTCCCTTATCTGTCCCTTCTTTGCTTTCTTTATCCTATCCTCTAATTCTTGTTGTATATGTATCAATCTACCTTTAACTATCCCCTCTAAATACTTTCTTGAAATTTCACCCTCTATACCAAGTACGCCCATACTACTATTTTCCTCAGTTGTATTGTTTGGTAACCTTACATTCTTACCAAAAACTAATTGATTAGGTAAATACTCATTCCTATCTAACAACCCATTCTTAGCCGCTACAGACCAAATCAAACTCACATTCCTACTAACATCCTCAACTTTCATTTACCTCATAGTATCTTTCAACAATCCCACAATTATTTCACATTGACCATTACTCCAAGGACTCTCAGCATCAGTTGCCCATTGAATCATACTAAATCTTTCACACAAACCTTTCATTTCTTCATTTTGAAATTCTAAACCAATTTCACAAGATTTTTTTAAGTGAGCCAAATATACTAATCCATCTTTCTAAAACTTTTCCACTATTTCTTTAGGTTCTTTAGTTTTAATTGAACCGGCTTGGCAATACCTAGTCTCTAAATCAATCACAAGTAACCACTGGCTTAAACTATTGCATTTATGTTATGATAATCTTACTCGAACTTCGGCTCTCCTTGGTTCTCCAGTGATATCACACCGGGATCCATTGACGTAACTTTGAGTATGAAATTTTTGCAGTTTGTTCTTAGTTTTGGAATTGTTCTTCCAATTGTACTCTGATTCATATTTCCCCAAAATTAATATATTTCCAACCACTTTATTATCTGAAAAAAAAAAATAGTTAAATCATCAGCACCGAAAATACCTAATATATTAATCATATTAAAACTATTTCAAAAATATTTTTACATATAGCTATATTATGCATGAAACCGATTTTGAAAAACACAGTCTTAATAGTTATGGAAAAAGTACCAAAAGTTTAGGTAGGTAAATAAACATTACCTTCTAAATGATACTGTTTAATGACTGATCCATAACAAAATTCATATGACCACCAATCCTTCTTTTTGATCAAGCACGGCGCTGATTCCATTGGCTTAAGAAGCTCTGAAAATTACATCTCATTAATTATTATAAATAGTTTCTTAAAAAAAAAAAAATTAAAATTAATCTTATTATTGCAATTTTTAGGCTGACTCACTACGATTTTTATAATTAAAGCTTTTGACTCTGGCACCTGCTTAAAAGAGTGGAAATCTATGTCTACAATTTGAATTTCTTACAAAGAATTATTATTTGGAACAATATTCATAAAGTATAAAGATGTCAATAATTAAAATTTACAAAAACTAAATTGCCAACTTTTTAAAGAGAAAAATCTTGTCTTTTTATTGTATAATGTATGCAATATCAGCAAAACCAGAATTTGCTTTCAACAAAACAATTAAGATCTAGGTTTATTAGTATCGCAAATCTATCTAACAATTCCTACAACTTAGGATGAAGTACTTAAATGGTTAATAAAATATTTTTAAAACACTAACAAAAGCAGCTACAAATGAAGTTGAATTACCAAATATATGAATATTTAAAATGTTACTAAATCGATAAAAAGAAATACATTAAAAAATAATTACTGAAAAATATAAAAAATTTAGAATTCAAATACATATATTCACTTCCTAGTTTACTCTACAATAAGATTTAGTTAAATAATTTCATAGCATCCTTTATATAAATTACAAAGCATGTAAATTCCCAATTTCCTAAAAATATATATTTTTTTTTAAAATTTTTTGAGAATCTTGAATCTTGAAAGGAGTACAAATACATGACTGATAACTCATAATTAATTTAAAGAAATACATTGCCTATTATTAAAACTGCTATAATAAAATAAGTTTAAATATAAAAATATCTATAAAATAGATTTAAGTATCTTCCTCATCTACCTGATATATCAACCAGCTGGTCAAGGATCTTTTTTTTTGTTTTCATTTTCTGGGATCGTGACTTCAGGTAATGTGCAAATATTACTCTTGCCAGTATATTTGTAAACTTTTTACAATTCATTGACTTTTCACTCCTGCAGATGTTACAGAGAAAAATCAAAATTGTACATTATTATACATAATTTATAGCTTAGACTAAGGATGTGTAACATTTGAAATAATAATAATAAAAATAATAATTAATATAATAATAATAATAAGTTAATAATGAAATAATAATAATATTTTATTCACCAATTTTACACAAAAACAGATAGTGGGATACAGAATAGATACTACGGGTACAAGAAAAAATAAAATATAAAATAATAATAATAGTTAATGATTAGAATAATATAATAAAATACATAAAATAAAGAATTAATGGTAGTGATAACTATAATAGTAAACAAGTAATAATTCATAGTTTATTAATAGTAATAAGGAAAAAAAAATAAAATAATAATAAAATTACGGTGTTGGTTGGGATTTAATAATTAATTAATAATAAGTAATAAGTAATAATATTGTCAAGCCAACTCAAGGTTCGATAGTGCCTCCTTAATTTGTCCAATTCCCTACACTGAGAATAAATACTCTCAACACTAAATATATTTATTATTCTTCTTAACGATCAAATGGTTTAAGCAGACTGTTATAGTATTATCAGAAATCATTGGAAATATTCATAAAAAATAATGGCATACCAATATTTTTTTTTTTTTCTGTTCATAAGTGTTAAGAAAATTTCAATAAGATTGAGGAGTTGGACAGCATATAAGTATGGATTAACATTTAAGAATTTTGTCAAATAGGAAGTTCATGAGATAAAGGAAAACTGGGGATGCTCTCTGAAGAGGGGAGAGATTTCTTGGGGGGATAAGACTGATTTACAAAATGTTATCATCAATTGACAATAATTAAAAGATACAAAGGAAGCATGCCATCTACATGCGAGAAATATTTTTTCATTGACAAAGTGGTTAATTTTTGGAATGAATGTTCCACAGGATATGTTTGATAGTAGCACTCTCAGTGTTTAAGAAAAAGTTAGAACATAAGAACATGGATACAGTTAGAAGTCACACTAGCCTTTTAAGACTGTCCTAGTAAAAAAGAAGTAAGTAAAACCAAGTCATCAATACTCAAGAAATGTTAAAATAACCCACTATAAAGTGCAAGGGATTCAATATGAACTTATGGATTAGATCTTACATTAGCCATCAAAAAATACACTGACATACATAGTTTTTGAAAGTGGAGTCAATTATACCATACCCTGATTATCCATTTACTGATTTAATTTTTTTTTTAAAGGATGGGAGAGTTACTATCAATCATATCTTGTGGAGAACCATTCTAAAAATTACCCACTCCATTGCTGAAAAAATACTTTCTCATATCTAAATGGCATGCCTCTATCTTTTTATGATGATCCCTTGTCAGTTTATTGCGATAGAATGAAAAGAACTTACTCATCTGTAGATGAAAATATTTTGCAAATCTGAGTCATATCCCCACTAAGAAACTCCTTTCAATGGAAAACCTCAATTCTTTAACCTATCCTTTTAACTCTCTTGTATCCAAAAATCATTCTCATTGTCTTGCAGTGTACTGCCTACAGCATGTTAATGTCTTTCCTTAGATAAGGAGCCAAAGCCTCAATCAATGGTCTACCAACCATTATAGAGCTTACTGATTACCACATTACTTTCATAACATTGCGGTTTACTAAATTTAACATTTTGTTTGCTTTATTCCTGGCATCTAAGCACTGCTCTGATACTTTCAAATTACTGTTAATAATAATCAGATCCAAATATTTTTTTTACTGACCTAAGTTATTCACCATACATTTTATAAAGTTCTTATAAAATATTCAAGTAACATTGGAGAATGGAGTTGGAAGGAGGGTCAGGAAATGAATGTTATCAGGGCAAATTTTCTATTCTATGGCCCATAGGGGTACCCAATATTAATAAAATCATGGATTAGAGAATTATCCATTATGTTAGAATAAACCTTAACTTTTGTTATTTAAAAATCATTTCCACATTTTCAGTCGAATCAAGAAATTATATAAATCACATTGAATATGGTTCGATATTTCTCAAAAGACTGACAATGTCTTAATGTCATCAGAAGCAACTTGCCAAATAGGGATCATGACTTACATGGTAGAGTTTTTAGGCACTAAATTGCGCTTTTAATGTATTATTTGTGATTGAGTCTATCAATAATCCTAATGTATTACCTAATAATAATAGTTTTATGAAAATATAATATTATTTAGTTTAAATTAATTTAAAATTATATATATTTTACTGCATAATCTGAGTAGTTAATCTAATTTTATTTATTTCTTTATGTGAAAATGATTTGAAACTTACATTGGCAAATTTAGTTTAAATTATATAGATGAAAATATACTTACAGTTAAGCATTGGTGATATACATTAAATTTCATAGCTTGGAGAGGAAAGTCATTGTTAAACCAAGAAAAAATAGAAAAATCATGAAAAGTTTAATAAGAACCCTTAATTCAATGATTTTAAATCAATTTGATTTAATCTCAGTGCCAACCCTGCTTAGAAGCTAAAAATTATTCCCTAAAATACAAAACATCGATTAGAAACATGAGGATAATTTACTGTCATTTAATACTACATAGTCTCATTCTGTGCTTGAAACACTCCTGTAAACCAATTATGCACAGCCCCTCCTAAACTACACTGGGTAACTTGGTGCATCAGCCTTTATGAGGTACCTTACCCAAAATCCATGCCTACAATCCAGATTATAAGACATAAGAACATAAGAAATATAGGGACAGTAAGAAGCCACAGGGGCGGCCTATCGAGACTGTCCCCATCAACCCACAACCAAACATGCTCTCCTGCAAATCCACAAAAAGCACCCTAGGGCTCAAATTACTGTAACAAAATCCACCAATTTGGCTTAGTCAAAAAAAATGACTGCATGTACCAAAACCCACCACATGCCTTAATAACTAAAGTTATGGTCACACATGCAGTAGCCATAACATTACTAACTATACTACTTATTAACTAAATCCAACCAATTTGGCTTCGTCTAAATATACTTATGTGGATACCCAACCCATCCACTTGTATTTATTATCCAGTGAGCTATGTCGGAAGTAGGAAGTTTGAGTCACACTCAACAACCTCCTGTGGCAAATCATTCCAAATTTAACAACCCTATTGCTGAATGTATACTTTCTTATATTTCAAGATGGCATGCTTTTTCTTTCTTATTCTTTTTCTATGTATGCCCCCTTGGTCTCCCGTACGTGCTCTACTATAAAGAATTATTAGTCACGTATTTATCAATAGATGTAAAATTTTGTTAGACTGAGTAATTCATGTCGCCCTCTGAGAAATCGCTTTCGTGAGAGAAACATTTCCTAACTCCTTCAGCCGCTCTTCATAGTTCTTACACCACCTTCTAAACTCCAGAAATCATCCTTTGTTGCTCACGTTGCACTCTCTCCTAATGTTTTATCATTCAGCTCTTTCTTTAGAGTTCAAGGTGGCCAAACTTGGTGCACAAATACTCTATTATTGTCCTAACAATAGCCTATTATATACGTTTACTTATTACTCTCCTGCTCTGTAAAACAACATTGCTCGATTTTTTATTATGCCCGTGTGCTACATCTATTAGCTTTTATTTTCTAGCTTCCAACATCTGATTACTACGTGTGCAAAGATATACTTGGCTTATAATCACACCTAAATCTTTTTTCCTGGTCACAGACTCAAGCAATCCCCATTCATATTGTAAAAACTTTTATTTGAGTAACCTTAGGTGAAGAAACTTTACTCAATTTTTCTACTTATTTAAAACTTTCAATTAGTAACTATATACTCCCCCCCAAGGATCACGCTTTCATCTATAACGATCCTTTTTGAAATCTTCCATTATCTTTGATCCCTTCCTTATTCCTAACTGAGGTGGCCACTTGGTATCATCAGCAACTTTAGAAAACATTGCATTTAAGTCTCCCTGGTCTAAATCAAACTATTCAATTATATCATATGAGTAGCAAAGCAACAGTGGCCCCAGGCACTTGACCTGCTAGTGATCACCACTCTTCACTGATTTCCCATGATGGACTTATATGCCATCTTAAGTAATGTATCACATTTCTATTCTCCAACAAACCTGACTCCGTTGAATTACCAACAAATGTGTGACCACTCCACTCCGCTTACAGAGTGTATATCCCACAATCGAACCTGCAAAGTGAGTTCTTCTTCATCATCTCCCGTAGTGTGGTGGGGAACCTTATCAAAAGGCTAGGGCCCGGGTTTGAGTCCAATTAATATCAAACTGGATCTCCTCGGTCAATGCGCAGTAATGAATGCCATAAATTTCGTAAAGACGGTATCGTCTGACATGACTTTACCCTTTCTAACATCTACGGTGCATAGGGAGTCAATGAGCAAAACCGATTTTATAATTTCTAAAGGATTTCTCTAAATGCTTTTTACTGGAGCTTCAAGAGACCTTTACGACCAGAGATGTCATGTGCTGACACTAGGAACCCCAAAACATATACCCAAATCTATATACTATATTGCTTTCTTTATACATATATTAGCACTAGACTCTCCTAAAGTCTATAGGACAATTTCCAGTCCTGGTCAGCTCACAAAATGTCTATGAGATTCAGTTCTTTGTGAAAATATATCACATAATATACCAAAGTTGCCTTAAGCTGCGACAGCAAGATCGATGATAGTAGCACTCTGGTTCAATAAAAATAAAATACTTATCCATGGTCTAACCATCAGTAAGCCTGCTAGCTTTACTTAGGTTAGCTCATGAGTCTGTTCTAGCTTAGAGATCGGTTTTATAGTTTGCTTTACTACAGTCAGAAAGTAGTCTACATATCTCCTCTCGTAAGTCTATTTGATACATGCATACAAGAACTAATAGTCTCCAAAAACTATTATCTAATCTTTCCTATCAAGTAACACTGAAGCAAAATATTGAATTAAAGAGAGTGGAATGTTGACCAATCCTTGACTTACTGATAAACTTACTCGATAAGTTTTCATCTCGAATTCTTAATAAAGGACCTATTGTCCCTAGTGGTCTTACTTTTAAATTATTAAAAGCTAAAAAACTTCTTCAGGTCCTTATTACTATTCCTTGCTAAATTATTTCTTGCGCACTCCTCTTCATTGTCCTTTCTAATTGAGCTAGGTTACAGTTCGTTGTGGCTGAATTTTCTATAATTTCTAAAAATTAAGGAGGTTCACTTCTTTACTATACCCTGAATATTGGTTTAGATAACAACCTCTCCAGACATTTCATTGATTTTACCTCTATCTCTCTTATTCCCCTAACACGGCTTTACGTCTTCGACACCCTAATGGGTTTATTTTTTGAGATTAACTATTACTAGACTTTGAAACTTTCTATAAAACCTCTTCCTCTCTATAAACATGTTCCCACAATCACTCACCACCAACATTATTAGGTCTAGTGTTAAAAGTTCTTAGTTATCCAGTTAGATGTAAGTCTAAGCAATGTCTACGTAGTTGGTGTAAAATCGCATTCGGAAATCTAGATTTGTTTCCGTGTAGTAGGGCTTGCAATTGGCGCACGATGATATCAAGTCATTACAATTATAATACTAATATTATATTTTGGTCAACATAAGTCCTTAAAATTTCTCAACTCAATTCTTATTCCACTCGATCATTTCTTCATTACTATATTTAGTTAATTATATATTAAACAGTGCATTAGTGTCCTGTAAGGGTTCTATTGGGGACCATATGGTGAGGTGCTTCAAAAAGTCTGAGTCTAGTCATAACAAACTTTATAAATACTGAACTACTTCTGGTCACGTACAACATGTAGAACAAGGAATCCCAGATTGAAAAGATTAGTCGAAGGAAAATTAAATTATATAGAACCATTCTAAAAGAAGCTATAACCAATATAAATCGATATTAACCACTCTGTTGCACATTTAGCTTGCTCTCTCAATATTTCTTTTCACCATTTCCGCAATTCTAATTCTTGAACTCCCGGCCAGCTGAAGAGTATCTATAATAAAAATAGAATCCCTCATTGTCCTTTTAATATGATAATACTAGTTAAAGTTCAATACATTTGCTAGTGTTTCTGACTCACATGTTTCGATCTCAGAGATATCCAGTATTGACCTAATTTTTTACGAGGATCAGAGCTAGCTCGTCCTCTGTTGGTCCAAATGACTTAGTAAATAGTGTGGCTCCTTTGTCCCATGCAATTTAGTAAAATGCTCCAAAAACTGCAAAAGATTCCTGACATGACTTGCTGGTTCCTAAAACCTTCATGGAGTTTTGACAATCTCACTAGTTGACGCGAACTGTTTTCCATTATTCGGAGCTGCTTTGTGTCTACATAAATTGTGTTTATTCTGGATCCTACAAGATATATATACTTAAGTGCCGTATTACACACAGTCTGTAAATATGTAATATTAGTGTAAGGATTACCTCTTACCCAGTTACTCTTGTTATAACAACAATACACAGACCTATATATAGCGTCGGCGGCCGGCCTGACACCCAAGCTCCGCCTCTTTTAGGAGGGGTGATTCGTGGTCCATCTAATAAAATAAAAAATAATTAAAAAAAAAAAAAAAGATTCTTAAGTCGGTCTCTTGTGTTATAGCCACGCGGTGCCACTTTAGTCGTGGCCGTTATGTTTAAGATACTAATAATTTGTATTTAGATCATAATCATTTTAGAAATGTTTTATATTTTTTAAAAAATGTTAGAATTAAGGGGAACAAAATTTCCTTCAATAGAACTTCACTATAAAAATGTGAGTTTTTTAACTTCGTTATATAAATGAAAAATTGGATATCGATTTTAATTATTTTTTTCAGTGGATTACACTCGAGTATGTTAGCTTTAAATTGGCAAAGTAAATTTTTGATCCAATCTAGTATTAGTTGGCAAAAATAACGGGCCTAATCTTGGGTCCGATTCACCCCGCGTTGAAAATGATGGTGGGGGTGGCTCGGTACTCACCATTGTTTTTCGTATTTTACGTATTTTTTAGGACATTTTTATACGATTAAATAATTTAAATGTAATAAAAGTTACTTATATTAAGTGAAAATTTTTTTAATGTAATATAGGAAATTTTGATATAAAAAAAACGAGTTCAAAAAATGTTCAAATTTTTTGGGGCGGGAGAGGGGTGATCTTTTCAGCAACAGAATAGTTTATATTCGTATTATTTATCATATTACTAGTTTTTATACTTATTAACGAATTTTAATATGATAAATATTGTGTGATCCTATTTAAAATTAAGGAATATAAAATTGAAATTATACGTAAAAGACGAATTTAAACAGATGGTCCGAGTCACCCCTCAATGGTGGTCCGCTTCACCCCTCCCTACGTCAGGCTCAACTGTATATTCAAACTTTTTAATAAAACTTTTATTATTAGATATTACATTTATTATTTTTTTTGTGGTCTTAATTTGGGCTGGTGATTTTACAAACAAAGAAAAAATTTCCAAAAGTGCATTAGGGGAGAGTCGGGGACCAAGTTATGACCTATAAGTTGGTTCCGCGTTCACCCCGCCGACGCTACTAGTCAACGTACGCTCTCACATCAACTAGCTCTCCTTTGTCCATGAACCTAGCAAAATGCTCCATAAATTGCAAAAGATTCCTGATTAAATCCTGACATGACTTGCTTTTCCTAAAACCATAAAAGAGTTTCTATACAACACCCTCACTATTGAAACCAATGTTTTCCAATTCAACTTTACAATATTTTTCTAGAATGTTAATATCAATAATGCCAAACTCACTGGTTTGTATCTCCCAAGGACATATCCATGCTATTTTTCTTCTATAAATTAAAAGAAAAGTACTTCCAGTCCCTCTCAAAATAATTAAGAGATCTATTAAAATAAACCATAAGCAATGCTATTACTACCTTCCTTTAGGATTCTATCATGTATACCATCAGACCTGGAGTGTTTTTTTAATCAACATGTTCAAGTAAATCTTAATTTTATCAACATCAGTATTAAGAATTGCAACACTATCTCTACTCTGCTCCCTGATACAACTCTATCAAACCTTTCATCTGTAAACACTCCGATGCAAAGTATTTGTTAAAAGTATTGATTCTTTATTAGAGCTAACTACTTTATCATTTATCTTAATAGGATCAATTTTTATTAAATTAATACGGTATAAAGAATTTCTTCAGATCATTATTATTATTTCTTTGCAAAAGCACTTTTTGATTGTCTCAACTCTATTACCTTATTTAGCTCTTTCCTTAGTTGTCCACCAAAGATTGGAAATCTAAAATACTTACTCTTTTGTATGTCTTAATCATTTTTAAGTTTATCTACTCCACTAATTTGGTTTCCTTTGCTCTGATCAATTGATCAAAGTATGTGGATAATCAAGGTATAGTATGATTAACAGTTTCTTGAAAGCCATGTATTGATGTGGAATGTATATTATTACTTGACCAATGTCAGATCTAGTACCTGTGTTCATTTTGAATTCCTTGCACTATATGGTGGTTATTTTTTTAATTTCATTTGCAGTATTAGTACTTGGTTTAAGTGTTAGCTTGGTTGATATTTATTTATAATTTAATTTAAATTATATGTTGACGTTGTATGCATAATGATTGAGTCAGGTTAATTTTTTGTATGATGAAAATCACATGAGCCATTCTAAGTATGCCTAAATGATAACCTTACTTCTTTTCGAACGGAACAGTCTTGATAGGCCAATGTGAATTCCTCTTCTTCTCTATTTTTCTTTGTGTTCATGTACTCTTTATTGTATCACTTACAAATGAAAAATAAATTCTTTAAAATGATTTAAATATTAATTGATTTCATTTTAATGTTCATTTTAATGTAGTCCACATACACCCAACTTAAAAAAAAATCATGGAACAAATATGGACAGAACACTTTTGAAGTGCATTATTTTTCCCTATTTAAGAATTGGCAATAAATCACCTACTAAAATCCAATAGCTCTTTGGGGATAAATTTCTTCACTTATTCTCAAACTTTAGATGGCGAAAAAAATAGTGGGCGTATTTTTACTGATGGCTAACAGTGTTAATGGTGAATCCAAATACCAAGCATCTCCAATTTTGGCATGCAGAATTTATGCCGAGATGAATAAAATATAGATAAGAGGTTTAGGTATTGGCTCATTTGCAACCCTTGAAAGGCACTTCTTCTGTCACTCTTGACAGCATATTGATGACCATGGAAATCTGCATCCACCAAGCGAGCGTGTGGCCAGCTCACCTTCCAAAATTATTAGCCCCTGGTTACTCAGTTGTCAAGGCAGTACTTCCCATGGGAAATGAATCTCACTCTATCCATCAGGAGGTTCGAATAGTGGTCCCAAAGCCTTAAGTAGTAGGGCATGGGGGTGTGAATGGGTGAATATGGAAAGTCAGTGAGCCTGACTGGAGCTGCCCCCAATGCAGATCTTGGTAGGTAGCAAGCACTTTGATACGAGAGCATCACAGGACCATGTGGAGAAGGTTACTTATTTATTTACAAATGAAAATGCACAAAAAGGTGATTATGGTGATTAACTGGCATTTACACTTGATTAATTTTTCAAAACAAAATGAAATTTAATTAATCTACAATGGCTTATATGTATTTCATTAACAGCAAAATATCATTTTTTCAATCAGATATCGATATGTTGGTGAAGTTCTAAAACTACAAATTTGTTTTCTTTCAGTATTTATTTAATTGAATATATATATATATATATAAGAGAAAGATATATATATATATATATATATATATATTTATATATATATATATATATATATATATATATATATATATATATATATATATATATATATATATATATATATATATATAGTGATATTTGCTCTGGTTTAAAACTACAACTGTCATCTTACCATAGTCTCAAAAACTACACAGCTGGTACAGGGAAAGGAATACATTGTTGGAATTCTGGCAAAAAGCAGAATGGTCGAAACTGTAATAATAATAATAAAATAATCATATTCAAAACTACAATAGCTACAGCGAAAAGGAGTACATCTTTGAATCCTTTGTAAAAGTTTAGTTAGAAAATATAAAAAAAAAATAATAATAAATAAATAAAAGAAATAAATATTGGCTATTTTTTTAGGAGCAGGGGACATATTATATATATATATATAGTATAGGAGGAGCATAGAGTGAGTATATATATATATATATATATATATATATATATATATATATATATATATATATATATATATATATATATATATATATTATTTGTAAAGTTATTACAATAAAAGCAATGTAGGGGCTCGAGCTGAATAGGAACACAGGGGGATTGCTTCCATGCACCGTAGGGGGAAGGGCGGAGGAACCCCCGCGACACCTAAATACCAAAGCGGGGGTTCCGGAGACCCTCCCTGGAGGGGGGAATTAGTCCCCACCCCGTAGTTCCCCTCGGAAGGCCGAGACCTGACTCCTGCCATCAGCGGCAGTGTCCCAGTATTCTTAAGTAAAAAAAAGCAAAATTTAATAGAAAGTCTTTATTTATTTTAATGAGTAACCAATAAAAGGTCTCTAAAAAGGTCTCTAATCATATTACTATAATTATTAACAATTTTTTACATTTTCCTAACTAAAATTTTACCAGGATTCCAAAAATGTAGCTATTGTAGTTTTTGAGATATATATATATATATATATATATATATATATATATATATATATATATATATATATATATATATATATATATATATATATATATATATATTTTTTTTTTTTTTTTTACATTTTCTGCACTAAAATTGGACCAGCATTCCAGCAATGTATTCCTTTTCCCCTTTACCTATTATAGTTTTTGAGATATGAGTTGTCGCTTTAAACCAAATTTCACTGTTATTTCAAACATATCTATTAAATCCATTGTCGTTATGCCAGAACAACGTTCATATTTTAAATGTGCGTAGGCTACTGAATACGAAAAATAAAATTATCAATACGTATATTCCAAATAGTTTACATTTCTGAGCTTCACCAAATAAATTATAAAAAGTCATTAAAATTTAAAATAAGTATATATCGATATTATATGGAATTGAAGAAATTTTTGCTGTTAATGAAATACATCTTTCCCATCTACAATAATAAAAAAGTAGTACTAGAAAAGCAAGTTAAATTAATTACAACTTTATTAAATTATTTAAAAAAATAAAATAAATTCAGAGCATAACCTACACTGACAAACTAAACTAAGTTTGATGAATTCTGTTGGAGTAAAAAAGACAATGTACTGGTAGTTAAAAATATTGATACTGGATATATAATTAGGAACATTAGGAATATAGAGACAGTAAAAAGCCACATGGGCCTATCGAGACTGCCCCAGTCAACCCACTACCCAAACATGCTCATGCAAATCCACAAAGCACCCTAGGGCTTGTCAATTTGTTGTAACTACAAATCCACCAATTTGGCTTAGTCAAAACTAATGATATATAAATATGATACCCAAACCATCCACATGCATTAATAACTAAGTTATGGTCACACATGCCATCTAACAATAACTGCTATAACTAAAAACCCGCCAATTTGGCTTCGTCAATATATTATATGATACCCAACCCATCCATAAACGAATCTAACCGTTTCTTAAATGTTGCAATCGAGTCACACTCAACAACCTCCTCTGGCAGACTATTCCAAAATTTAACAAACCTTATTACGAATGCATGCTTATATCAAGATGGCAGGCTTTCTTCTTAATTTTCTTATTATGCCCCTGGTCACCTGTCCATGCTCTATGAAGAAAAATTTATTGGTCTCTATGTTATCAATAGATGTAAATATTTTGTGGACTTGTATCATGTCCCCTCAGAGAAATCGCTTTCTAAACAGAAAACATTCCGTAACTCCTTCAGCCTCCTCATAGCTCTTAACACCTCAAAACCCGGAAATCATCCTTGTTGCTCTACGTTGTACTCTCTCTAGCAGCTTATCTAAGTCTTTCTTTAAAATAAGGGCCCAAACTTGTGCACAATACCCTATTACTGGCCTAACATAGCTATTATACAGTTTATTTATTACTTCCTTTGCTCTCGTAAACAACATTAAGTATTTATTATGCCCAGGCATCTTTATTAGCTTTATTTCAGCTTCCAAACATTGATTAGCTACCTTCAAATTACTGCTTATAATCACACCTAAATCTTTTCTTGGTCCACAGACTCAAGCCACTCCCATTCATATCGTAGTTAAACCCTTTTATTTGAGTAAACCTAGGGGAAGAACCTTACACTTTTTACTATTAAAATTAATTTGCCATTGCCACTTGTCTGCCCACCCAAGAAGTTTATCAAGACCACTTTTGAATCTTTATGCATCCTTCAATATTCCTAACTGAGGTAGCCACTTTAGTATCATCTGCAAATTTAGAAACC